>VDFB02129820.1:0-20399 GCA_007258455.2 Sequoia sempervirens
TTTGGTGGAATTAAGCCTCCGAACTTGGTTTTCTAAAGTGAAGAGGGAAAAAGGTGGAATTTAGAAATGGGGTGCAAATTCACTCCTATACATTTTTCTCCCACTTTAGCGAGCATGAATATTGATGAGTGCTCTGTAAAGTAGATCAAGTAGAGTGTAAGGTTGGAAATGTATACCTGAACTGTTGAGGAAGTAGAGCTTAGTCTGGCATACCTGAAGGTGCAGGGCAAGCAAAGGACCCCATAGTTGCTCAAAACTATGAAGTTGAAAAGAGAAAGCCCCTTACAGGTTCTTGATCTTGCAAGGAAGGTGTCCCGCAAAAACTTTAGCATGGAGGAGACCCAAAGGAAGCACCCTACATGTTCTTAGTCCTGTAGGGAAGGTATTCTCCATGAACTCAAGCATGAAGAATAACCAAGGAAGCACCCCATAGGCTCTCAGTCCCATAGGGAAGGTATTCTCCACAAACTCAAGCATAAAGAACACCCAAGGAAGCACCCCATAGGATCTCAGTCCCATAGGAAAGGTATTCTCCACAAACTCAAGCATGAAGAACACTGAAGGATGTGCCCTACAGGCTCTCAGTCCCATAGGGAAGGTAACGCCCAAGATCTCTCCCATGGAGGAAACACGAGAAAGCACCCTACAGGCTCTCAGTCCTACAGGGGAGCCACCCCCAAGATCTCTCACATGGAGGAAGCTCAAAGGAAAGCGGACTCTATAGAGTCAGAAAACGTCCATGTAGGAAAATGAGTAGATAGTTGCATAGACTGTCGATAATTTTGAAAACTTTCGAAGGGGTCCCTTCAGAACTCGTCGTGAAGAGAGGGTCCACTCAAGGGAAGCGTAGTTTGGAAGTAGATTTTCTTTCTATTGAATTGATCCTTCATTAAGGAATCCTTTTGAAATATGTTCACTTCATCAAAGAATTTGAAAGGAAGAATATGCCCCAACATGAGGGGAAGATTAAAGCTATTCCCACTTTGGAGGAAGGTTTAAGTACTTTTTTTTATGAATCTATGATGAAGGAAACATGCTCTGTTAGGGTTTCAAATTGAGAATATGATTCTAAAAAAAAATTTGCATGGATTTTCAAGAAAAGATTTGTTGGTAATGAATGCATTTTTTGAAAATTGAAATTTTCAAGAAAGAATGTTGTTACACATGAGAGGGACAACTCAAGGAAAGAAGAGAGAAATATAAAGAGAAAACAAAAGAGACAGAAAAATAAAAAAAAGGGCATAGGGGGATCTAGTTTAGTGGGGTCAGATCTGTGTAAGCTCATATAAATAATAATAAGTACCCGCAATGCAAGGAAAAAGATCATCAATCCCCAACCAGATTAGGAAGAATGCACAAAAAGATAAAGTGAAAATAAAAAATTGGGTCAACATGGAAGGGAAGCCTAAATGCCCTTGACACTTTTCATCATCCCCAATTTATCGAAAATCAAGCACAAACATGGAAGAATGATGATACTGTAGACATGCAAAATTAGCATCATGCATTTGATTAGGTCATATTCATCCATTCATCAAATAAATCAGGTTTATTTATCAATCTCCTAAAGTCACCAACTTATATTAAATAAATTAAATTTGATCCTGACATCACCATCCTTGATTAAATAAATCAAGCATTTATTTAATTAAATCTGAAATCACCTTCCATCCCTTTTGATTTAAAAAAATCAAAATATTCAAGTCAAATGGGTCAAAATAAACTAATCATCACCTAAGATAATCTAATCCTGATTAACCTAATCTAACCACACATCACATCCTCTAGCTTTTCCCACTTGCACCAATAAATCATTTTAATTCATTTATAAAATAAGCATTTTCCATCAACATGGCATCTTTGAGGAATATTCCTTCAAGTTTGAATTCAAAAACAAGTGGAAATGTACATCCAACAAAGCATTTATGAGCTCTTACATGGCTCTTACATGTCCCTTTTCAAAGGTCAAACTCAACATTTACTCTCAAATTCAAATTTGAAATCTCCCCCTCTTTGGCACATTGACCAAAATTGCTCATTCCTCAACCTATCACAAGTTGACAAGTGGCTTCATCTCATTGGCCAAATATCTATCCCACATTGCTCTCTCATAAGCATTCTTTCAACTTGAGAATCTTTAAATAGAGATCATCTCTATTGATTCACTCCTCCACAACTCGACAATCTTAGCATTTCATCTCCACAATTTGATCCACAAAGCTTATGCAAAGTCACTCTCTTCAATTGAGAACTGATTTTGTCCACTTCACTCCATCTTCAAAGAATTTTATCATTTAGCTTATCTATCAAGGATTGGGAAAGGGCTTCTTTCCATAGAAGCACCAATGCACTATGAGATATGATTTACTTCATGTTTTATTGTATGCTTTCAATTAGTTTATCTAATCCTTTTGTTGTTTTGATTGCATCATGAAGCATGTTGATTTATTTCATAGGGATGTTGATTATTGGCTTTGTTTTAAAATGCTAATCATGCTTTGTGTGTTAGGATTTTAACCAAAATGCAGATTTTCACATCCACATAATGGCGCTAGAAGGAGGGCTGCTTGTTTCTCAGTCTTGTTTTGTTTGTTTCTAAAACTTTGCAACAGTTGTGCTAGTATAAATCTTACGACCTAATACATGTTCAAGTCTTTGTAACAAATCTTAGATCTTGATTTCTTTAATTGTTACTTTGAGAGTCAAAGGGATTTAATCGTGTATTTTTCTTTATGAGGAATCATTTTTTATCTTCTAGTTTTGATGTTTTATTTTACTATGATCTGTTGGAATATGAATCCTCCGTGAGTTGAAAAGGCTGAGTGCAAACATTAGAATTCCTTTTCAAGGAATCATTTTCTTTTGTTTTTGGTATTGGAATTTCAATGAGCATAAACAAAAACTGCATGGTTGAGCATAAACATTAGAATGCATAAACAGTTAGTGGATTCTCAAATTTTTATTTTGCAAAAGTATATTGTATTTTGAAGTTGTATGCACAAAATTTTGTTCTAGCAATCTTTTTCTCTAGATACCTGAGTTTCTACTTTCTGCAAAGCCATGCATTTCTCCCCTTTCCTGAATGAAGATTGATTATGGCTTTCTTTGTTTGTGGCCTTCTCCGTTTGTTGATTTCTTAGTCTATTGATCTCGCCTTAATGTGCTATATTTTCTTCGTCTCTTGATTCTTAGTTTAGCTAGATAATCTTAGAAAAATAAAATAAAAAATGAAGCCATAATCACTAGGTCTGACATCAATTCTAAAGAAAGAGGATAGCGAAAATCTACAGGGATTGGGACTCATGCTTCTGTTTGGGCTTGCTTGAGTTCAATCATATAATTACACAATTGTTTTACTAAATCAATCATTTGATTGATGTAATCCTCCTTCTGCTTGTCCTTGTCCATGCGTGCATATTCTTTCTCCTTCTCCAGACAAGAGGCTTCTTTCAAAACATCTTGATTTGATATCAATTCAAGCTCTTCTACAATCATTTTAAGTTTCTCATTGTCAACCTTGAGGCCTTCTCTTTGATCCCTCAAAACATTTTCTATACCTGCTGCTATTTGTTCATCACAAGACTCGCATGCATATTTTACTCGTTTTAGTTCCTGTGCACAGTGCTGAACCTATGATTTTGTGTGATCGAAAAGGTGTAAAGAAGCAAATGGTAATACATTCAATATACTGCTTATTTTTAAAGAAATACCCTCAAACTTTGGTTGCAATTGCCCATTACACAAGACCATGTAAATCTTACTACCTTTTGGCCCACATCTCTCCACAAGATCCCTTGCTTTAATCAAGGCTGAATCTAATGCTTTGAGTGCTCTTGTAACTGATGTTGTCATTGCTATATTTGATTTCCCAAGATCATCGCAAAGAGGTTTTAAGAGCTTCAATAGACTAACTAGGTTATGATAATTTGACTGATTGGACCTTTCCTTCTCACCCAGTGAGGTAAGTAACTGAATTGAGAGAGACATATTACTTAGCACCTACTGCGGGGTTTCCATAGGCATTCCCAAAAGAGTTAAGCAATCAGAATATTAATTTTACTTGTCTGCAACTATCTGTTGTTTAATCGTTACTTCCTGTTGCCTTGATAATGCCAAAAGCAAGCCGGATGGGCCCCTGATAATAAACCGATCGGGCACAGTCATCCACCCAAAAGCAACCCATGCCCCGTCACAACTGAATTCCCATACTGATTCATGATATTATTCAAAACCCATTTCTCCACCATAGTAACAATCACAGATCCTCAAGTTTTCTTTTGTCATGTGATAGTATTGATAGAGCCCTAATGGTTGAAACTTGTCGACAATTTACTCTTTGTTACTGATGTCTTTTTATGGCTATAAATTCATTTGGCTGTGGACACTATAATTGCCTAGGATTTGGCTGTAATGCCCCAAGATCTAACCACACAGGACATAATTTCCTTAAGTCATTCTCAGCATAATGTATACCGCTGACATGATGTGATGAAGGGGCAATGCATTTAAGAGGAGAAGCAGTGTAACCACTTTTTCTTGACTTTCAGGCACGTCTTTTATACTTGCTTAGTGCATTTACTTGAAAGTTAGACCTTTTCAAATACATTTCCCAGAACATGATGGCGTTCTTTTTCTGTCACTTGCTTTAAAGTCTCTTTGATATTGATGTGCAAAACATTGTGTTGACATCTGTTCCATTATAAAATCTCTCTGCTGGTTTCAAAATATAAATTTCTGTCTGAGATGACTTTCTTATCTTACATGCAGGGGGAAGATCTACATGTCTGTCTTGAATTTAATAATATATATGGCATGATTTAGCAGGTTGTAAGCTTCATTTCTTGTGGTATAATTTTGAAATAATTTTATTTCACCCAATCCATTCAATTGCATTAATTACCCTATGCATGGCATCCTAAATCTATGCTTGGTTGGCATTCTAAATCATGCATTCATTGTGATATTAATATCTGTTACATCAAATCATCTTGTTTATGCTTGGTTGGAGTCATTGAATTTAGAGCTCAGCCGTCCAAGTTATGGGATTGGATTTGGGATTTGAGTAGGCGTAGAAATGACTTGAGAAGTGGCAATGAATTTATTTATTTTGTTTTATTTTTATTTTTACAAACAAGTAAATCATAAAAGCAACCTTGAATTTGTTTAAAACAATTGTATTCGTAGGATGAAAGTGAATTTAGAAGGAGAATTCTTTATGAGTTATTTTAAATAACTAATTGAATTATTTTCCTTTTTATCTCTCAAACACTTGTTTCTAAGAATAGTTTTCTTATTTGACAAAGTTTTGAAATTCATTATACTTGAAACATTATTGATGAATCTTATTTGTCATGATGATGTTTGTAGGTAAAGGTTGACGTCAAAATCAAACATTGAGATCAAGCGAAAATAAAAGCTAGATTGGAGTAGAGCGAAATTGAACATTGAAATTTCAAGTTGATAAAGCATTTTTTAATGCTTGGAGCCTCCATTTTTTGCTTTAATTTTATGTTTTATGCTAACTAAATCATTGTTTTTTTTCAAAGCTGGATTAAAACTCAATTTAGAAACTGACTAGACTCTACTTTTGGGCTAAAAATTGAACAAGGAAAACTTCACACTTTATCTTGGTGCATTAAAAAAAAGAATCAAAATCATTGCTTTGAGGCTTAAAATGAACATGTGTTTTTCATGTTTTGTAATCTATTATGCAAAGTAATATCATCTAAACAGGCGTATGCACTTCTCTCGCGCTTCATGATGATCTTGATAATCAAAAGTCTTTTTTATGACATTAAGTTGCATAAAAGATTGCCTCCACACTTCAGTTTGGGTTTAAAATTTGAACAAAACATTATGCGAGTGTGAGTAAACCTATTGCATGTGTTCTCCCTTTGTTTCTAAATGAAGGTTGATCAAACTATGAATATTTTTACTCACTTTTTTTTATCTTACAGGGCCTGCCTTGGGGGAAAAGTACTCACCTAAGGGAACAACTTAACCGGTAACACTCTAAAGCCAAGAGTATTTCCAACTAGGATATAAATGTGGGTATTGGAAGAAACACCAATATCACGCGGTTGATTCATACAAGATGGATCCGAAATGGGACTCTCGTTGTATGGGTCAATCTCCACGAATGGAAAGTCTGAAATAAAACCATTGTTTGTAGTGGCCTATTAACTCATTCACCAAGTTTATCAAAGTGGTGCATTGGAAGTTAGATTCCAATAAGTTACTTTCCATGTTTGATCTTGGTTAAAATATAGAGGTTAAGACTTCATTCTTAACATACCTTTATATTTTTTCCTTGGTGGCATGTAAAATCATCTCTTCTACTATGAAGGCCATGACGCAAACCCACCAAGAAAAATGTACCAATTGAGCTAGGGTGTTATATTGCTTGTGAGTCAATTTGAAAACACAGTGCTTTGATCGAAAACATTGGAAAACCAACATTCAACATGAGCATCAAATCTCAAACCCTTTAGGAGAAGCAAATATCCTTGAAAAAATTCACATGTTATTGCTTGCCCTTGGGATTTGTATCCTTAGAGGCTTCTAAACATTTGGATTTCATCTCAATTTTCTCCTACTAAAGTCAACTTTAGGAAACATTTTCCTTGATTTCCTTGATTTCCGCATAATGCATTTTGTGGTATGAAAGAAAATTGGGACATTGGACATTCAGTTGAAAACATAATCAAGAAGTGTTTGTGATAAAAAGAATCCACTAAGAAAAGATTGAATAAATTGGACCCTACACATGTGCTTGGCATCTTTTGGTCATATGGTTTTCATGAAAACATTGTTCTTTTGATTTTGAATTACTCTTAGAGAAAGGCATGTTCTTCACTATCTTGGCCTAGTAAACAAGTCCTTATTAGGTTTGTTTAGGATCAAATCAAACACTTCATCCAAATTCCAAACATCTATCAAAATCCATGCCACAAACAACTTTAGACCTTTGGAAACATCATTCTAGACTTAGGTAAATCATCAAAATCAAAATCACCTTGTTTAGTTAGGTGTATGGGAATGCATCCTTTCTCATACATTTAATTAAATTAGCAATCCTTTGAACAATTTCATCCTAAGATCACATCTAACATCTTAGGGTTTACAAGTTCATTATCCAAATCCAATCAAACCAATCAAAATCAAGCCCTAACTCTAGCATTGATACAAAATCCCAAAATGTTCAAACATCCATATCATTCACCCCTTTCATCATTCACCTCATCATTGGTCCTAAACACCTTAGAGGTCACTTTTATAACAAGGTCAAAACATAAGAGGAACATGGAATATAAACCTGATCCATACATCCTGAGTAATCCAAGTCAACCAAACTATCAAAGCCTTACAATGCTAATTGATGTTCAAAACTCACATTTATACAATCTGTACATGGGATCATTATCTCCCGCAAACATCAATGGTACAACAAATGTGAGTCTACCCAATCTAAATCTTGGAACACCTTTTCTGATGGTAGATTTAAATCAAAGTCCAAACTTACAAATCTATCCACCAAACAATCAATGTATGAGTCTTCAAACGACCAACATCATCCCACCAAATCCATACATACCAAAAGTGAATATACCAAGTACAAGTTTTCCAAACATGAATCCAGAAAAATTTGGGATAAATATGTTTGTGAATCATACAAATGTTGTTCAAAGTCCAAACAAGATTTTAACAACTCCAAGTGGGTATGTGCAGGATCATAATGGAAAAAACAGGCCCTTAAGTGGCAAGAAAATTAGAAAAATTAGAGTTAGACAACTTTACGTAAAAAATTGAATAAGCTATCTATATTATTTCAAAAATATGTAGGAATAGAATCTATAGCAAATTGAATGTAGTTTCTAAACTACTAAGTTTATTTTATTTTTTAAAAAATTATTTGCTAAAAATTTGAAATTTCAATGCAGTAGTACTTAAATTTCAGAAAAAATAAGAAGTGTGTCTCCCGACCACCCTAACCACAATAAAATGATAATATTTTTTTATAATATTTTAGACATAAGTAGAGGACTCCATGTCCTGGATGTGATGCATATTTTTTTTGTAATTTTTTTCCAAGTAAATAATTAATTATTTTTTTTATTACAACTTTTAAAAAAATATAAAAATCATATGTCTAACCACCTTAACTTGGGTCAAAACTTCATGAAATTCAATTTTTATTTTTTAATCCTATAGTATGCAAAGCATAGAATGTGATGCATGTTTTAGATTCCAAAATGTGATACTATTTGAAAGTTATAGATATTTTTCAATCAACCTATCAATTGGGACTTTAGTCATAATTCAAATAGAAAATGAATAATAATTATTAATTAAATTCAAAGTAAAAAATTAATTTATATTGGTGGAAAGCCAAAAATCTCCCCAAAAACCCTTTCATTTCATCAATTTTGGGTTAAAAAAGTTGTCAGCCACATACCCTACAAATACCCATCATATTGCCACTTTTTGGCCTATCATGATCCTGCACATACCCAAGTATTAATCCAAGTCAAAGTAACACCATGCAAAATCAAAGTTACCTAAAACAAGGCAATATGATTCCCAACATCAACAATGTTCAATTCCAACCCATAACACCAAATTTGAACATCATCCCAAGTTAGAACATTATCCAAAATCAATTTGTCCATGATCCCATTCAACTATCCTTACATTGTTGTGTGTCCTCAACAATGTTATCATCATCAATCCATCAATTCGATCAGTCAACCTTAGCTTGGTCTTCAACAAAATCCCAAATAGAGAACTGATATCATCACACATGTCCATATCCAAATCGTCAAAATCATGCAAAAAATTGAAAAACATCCAAAACATTGAAAAATCCAAAAGCATTCATAAAAGTGAGAAAACGTCAAAAACATGGAATCTGAACTACGTCGTCTCTGAGCTTAAACGTAGGAAAGGCTCATCTTTGATTAGCCCCCGAGACACAAAAATCCAAAAAACATTCAAAAGACACAAAAATACAAAACATTCAAAAACACAAAATCCAAAACATTCATAAAATCTCTCACAAAATTGGAAATTTGTTGGTGATGGTTGGATTCGGTGCAGGGTACTTTTAGTTTCTAGAGCGATTGTATGTACCTCCTTGAAGGTCTTCATACCGATTTTTTAGCCGAGGAAGGTCATGGGCACTACGTGGCGATCACCGGAGTTAAGAAAATGTATCGCGGATCTATGTTCACTTTTATTTTTGAATGAGGGAATGAGCGGGATATCATGCGATTTTGTGGCTCGATGTCTTGAATGTCAAAGAGTAAAGGATGAACATCATCATCTAGTAGAGTTGCTATAGCCTCAGCTTGTTCCGAAATGGAAATGGGATGTTATTTCCATAGATTTCATTGTTGGGTTGCCTATGTCATCTAGACGACATGACACTATTATGGTCACTGTTGACAGATTGACTAAGGTAGCTCATTTTTCCCCTGTTCGATCTTCGTATACGACATCTTAATATTTGCTAAGGTGCTGCTCATGAATGTCTGATTAGTACATGGGTACCATAGGGGATCAGGCGAAGATCCGGTATTCACATCTGCGTTGTGGACATCTTTGTAGTAGTCTTTGGGGACTAAGTTGAATTTTAGTTCTGCCTACCATCCTGAGACTGATGGTCAAACTGAGAGTTAACGAGGTGCTAGAGGATATGCTACGCATGTATGTCATGGACCAGCAATCACATTGGGAGGACTATCTGCACTTGGTCGAGTTTGCATATAATAATGGGTACCATAGTTCCATTGGTATGGCTCCTTTTTAGGCTTTGTACGGTCGTCCTTGCCGTACTCCTTTGAGTTGGGATCAGTTGGAGGACAGGGTGCTTTTTGGACCCGAAATGCTTAGAGATATGGAGCAGCAGGTGGCTCACATTCAGGAGCATCTTGTAGCTGCTCAGGATAGATAGAAGAAGTATGCTGACACTCATAGAGTTGATCGGCAGTTTGCTGTGGGTGATCGGGTGTTCCTCTGAGTGCACTGCAGAAGAGCCCTATTCATTATGGAAAGGGTTCGAAGCTTGCGCCTCACTTTGTTGGACCCTTTGAGGTGTTAGAGCGGATTGGACCTATTGCTTACCGCTTAGCTTTGCCACCCAGTTTGTCACGGATCCACGATGTATTTCATGTTTCTGTTCTTAGACCATATTTCCCTAATGTTACTCATGTTCTTGATTGGAATGCTCTTCAAGTCGAGGACGGGCAGATGGCTCTCGAGCCTGTGGCCATGCTTTAGCATTGGCGACTTACCCTCAGAGGCAGAGAAATTGATCAGTGCGAGGTTAGTTGGGACCCGAATGACGAGGCTTCAGCTACATGGGAGGATGCCTCTCGTATCAAGGATTCTTATCCTTATCTTTTTACTATCTTCCAGGAGTAAGCCGAATTCTTGGGGGGGAGGTTGTAATATCCCTCATGTTACTACTTGTTCTTGACATTCTCTGTGGTTTTGTTTGGCACATTGTGGTTTTGATGATACTATTGATATTATGTTGTGGTAGCCTAGATTGTTACTGATTATATTACTCTTATGATGCCATGGATATTATAATAACATTTTATTACGATTGTTTTGATGGAGTTAATTGGAATGCAGTAGGCTAGAGAATAGTAATTGATGATGTTGATAATGCAATAGATGATGATATGATTTGGTGAGTGGATAGGTAGCATCACTCATTCACGAGTGCCCTGCTACACTGCAAATCCTTCTCATGATGCTTTGTAATTGATTATATGTATGTATGTTGTGTATCACCTTGTTGGATGCAGGCTTTGCAGGAATAAGACTCGATTCCACCTATTTCGATAAGACAGGGCGAGCATCGAACCAACCCAATGGCAGGAAGTTGAACAAAGGTGACATGGAAGTAACCCGTTCCAAGATGTCAACTGTCTTGTACCTTTTTGGTTTTGTGCATCTTGGTCATAGCCATTTTGTTGTTACGTTAGTCTTTGTATGTAATTGTGATTTTATGACTTATTTAATGTGGTGTATGGTTTTATGTTGTGATTTAAATAATTAAACAATTAATAAAATAAAGCATAAAATAATAAATAAATAATTAAATAAATAAATGTTAGTAGTAGTTTGTGAAAATATTAAATTTATTTTCAGAAAATCTTGCAAATGGTTGATTTCAATTATTTTAATGGGCATGTGATTATTTAATAAAGTGTCTGTGGAGATGATAAATAAATAAATAAATAAAAGTTAAATTTTGTGGATTTGAATATATTTAAATTTTATTTATTTCTGGAGAAATGACTTCTGGTATTCACGGGAAGAGGAAACGGAAAAGACTTTTGAGTGTTGATTTTATTTAGGGGTTTTTCTTTGTGTTGGGTTGCATTCTCTTTTTGGGGGATTCTGGAGAAATTTTGCATACATCTTTTCTATCATTCTGGAGCAATATTGCATTCTTTTTTCTGTTATTCTAGAGAATTTATTGAAGAAGAAGGTTCAATCTGAGGGAGGTTCTAGATCTGTTGTTGGAAATAATTGACAGCGAAGGATTAGCTCTGCAAAAAGGATAAAGTTTCCATAGATCCTCTACAGACATAGGACGCCATGTTCTTTTTCTCCTTTTTAATTATTTTCTTTTTGTAGCAGCAAATGAAATAAAAATTGTTTTTTGTGAATGAAATTTCCTTCCGGGGTTTGAAATTAAATGTGTGTGGAAATAAAATCTCTGAGGTTTTAGAAATGTTTTTGGTCTCTTGTTTATTAAATTGAAATTTCTAGGGTACGAGACTGTTGTTTTTTTAAATGAAATTTTGGTTGGGATTCTGGAAACAAATAGTATTACCATTGATTTGTTCTGAAAAACTAAATAAATAAATAAATAAAGGATAATCCCCTCACTGTGAATTCTAGGTTGTCTATATTCTCGATAATATATATATTTTATAAATACATTTTAAATATATATACATTAAATTGTACAGTTGATTATCATTCCCTGTGTTCGAAGTAGTTAAATGCAATATATATATGTATATATACATATATACTATATATATACTATATATATATACACATATATATATAAATATTAAATGTAAATTTAATTCTAAATTTTTTAGTTCGCCGTACTTCCGTCGGCCTCATTGATTTCCTTGGTTTTGTAAATTCCCTAATTGATTGGTGGTTTAGCCTCGGCCGTACCCATCATCTACCCGGGCTTGGCACCGGTGCGACAGTCTGTGGACTGTCCACGGCAGTCCTTCGGACTGCTGCGAACAGTCCGTAGACTGTCCGCGGCCGGGTATAACCCCCGTGCCTTTGGATGGTCTGTTTCCCATTAAAAAAAAATAGAACTTCAAACATGTGCTTTACTTTTTAAAACAAAAATTCATGTTTTTGATTATAATGTACGTGTATGCATTTATATATTCATATATTTATTAATACATTTAATTATATTTGGTAAGGCACTAAATTAATTGTTAAATTAATTAATTAATTCTGTCTGTAAATAGATTGTTTCTTTTTCTGGTCTAAATAAAAAAAAAATTATTATAGGAATGGAAATATGAAAATAGAAAGAGATTTTTATTAATTTGTTAAATTATGAACTTTAATATGATAATATAGTGAAAAGGCAATTCATGAATATATGTCAGCATTGATTATTTAATTCTTGTTTTTAATGTGTATATTGTGGAAATGGAATTTACCATGGAATTAAATAAGTCATTTTTTTTATGAAGTTGAGTCTTGTAGACTTGTTGGGTTCGGGACATTGTTAGTTCATTGGTGTGGGAACCCTATTAATTTTGTGAAAGTATTTTGAAACTGATGACTTCCAGAGGATTGTGCTTTTTGCTGAAATTATATCTTTTCGTCATGAGCTTCTGGGGTGTACTAAGCTGTGGGATTTTTGTTATGGTATTTATTTGTGAGATGGGTTATGCCTCGCGTATTATTTTTATAATTGCATTTCAATGTTCATGATTGGAATAGTACAACCCCTGTTACCTTTTGGTTTTGGTTGGGTCTCTAGGGAGAGTGGCTCCTCCTGGGGGCCGGTGCCCCGTTTAAGGGGAAGGGTATAGGATAACCCACGAGTGAGTTAGTAATCAAGTGAAAACCTAATAATTAACTTAGGGGGGTTGGGTAGTAATATCATTATAAGATTTTAAAATGGATGCCTCGTCTTCATTAGTGCTTCCGTAGACTAATGGAAGGATGAGAAGGCCGTGGTTGCCAGGGTCGTGACCTCGTCTTCACGAGAGGTTTACGGCTCCGCATGAGTCACCCTATGGAACAATGCCTCCAGTTGGGAGGAAGGGCATAGGATAGCCATAGATGGGACCGGTCCCTCCAGTTGGGAGGAAAAGGAAACCGCAGGATAGCCCATGTAGGACTATGTGATGACCTCTCCCCTAGTTACTTGGTGTTTTACTTTATTGTGTTCCTCTGGAGGTATGTTATGGCAGTTGGTTTAGATTGTTGTTGAATGGACTTATATTAATTTATGGAATATTGTCTTGATACATCTTTGGTGTGCTTTGTGGTTTTGTGTGATCTCATTGATATTTGACTTATGATTTTGTACTCTTATGGTACTGTGATATGATGTTATTGTATTGTTTAATTGCAATTTGGAATATTGTGTTATAGCTCTATGTTTGTTACTTCTTGTTATGTTTGTACCTCGGTTCTGGTCAGTTGACAGTCTTGGTCAGAGTTACTTCTCTGTCACCTCTTGGCACGGGGGTGGTCAGGTGGAACGTACTCCGCACGTCGTTGGGTTCCCCATCAGTGTTCGTTGGCCCAGTCTCATCCTGTTGAAGTTTTGTACCAAAAGATCTTTATACTCTGTTGATAAATCTTGTATATTGTATTCATCCCACACGATTGGGAACCATGATGTAAATTATATGGATATGATGTATAATTAAAAGAAGTTGTAATGTAGTTATCAACTTTGTATCTTTACTTGGTTTTGTGAAATTCCTCATGGTATTACTTTATGATGGAATCTATGAATTCATGTTATGTTGGCATTTATAGTTCCTTATTGTTCATATGGTATCTTTGTGTTGACTTGTAATGATTATTTCGATGTGACCTCATGTGCCCCAAAGAACAAAGTTGGTTATGTCATTTGCATTATAAGGAAATGAATTATATGAATGTATATAATTATTTAATATTTGGTATATTAATTATTTGTTTTTCTAAAAAAAAAAATTGTGTGCTTTTTATGTGGTTGTTCTTTGGGGTTTGCACGGCGGGCATTACAACTTGGTATCAGAGCCAAGGTTGCAAACGCTGGGGTCTTTGGGTAGTTATGTCCTTTAGGCAACCTTTGCGTTTTGGCTCTTGAGCTCATATGTACCTTTGTCTTGTTGTGCAGAAGTATGCCTAGAGGAAGAGGTAGAGGCCGAGGAAGAGGCTGAGGTGGTGGCCATGGAGCCAACCAACTGAGTCCTTCACTGCCAAGTTCTCACGGTCCTGAGTCTGAGGAGCAACAGAATTCTCAAAACAATCCGTCTGGTGGTGGACAGAACCCGGAGCAGCCGAGGTTGGATGGTTAGTTGTAGTGTATTCTGGGTGAGCTTCTTATAGATTGGGCCCTAGACCTGATGGGGATCAGCGGGTTGAGAGAGAAAGAGCAAGGTCTCCAAGACATAGGGGAACTTCAGTTGATCAGGATGCTTTATTAGTAGGCCATATGAGGGATTTGATGAGAGCTCATCCACCTACCTTCAATGGCTCTGGAGGAGGGTTGGAAGCTGAGACATGGTTAATTGATTTGGGCCGATGCTTCACAATGCACCCCTACAGTAGTAATACCAAGGCTCGATGTGCTGTTATGCATTTGCGGGGTTTTGCATCCACTTGGTGGCAGCTAGAGGAACATAAGTTGCATATGGATATCAGTATGGTCACTTGGGAGTTTTTCTTGGAAAGGTTCAGGGCTCGCTTTCTCTCAGATCATTGGAGGCAGCATAGGGCAGATGAATTCCACGATCTTAAGCAAATGGCAATGTTAGTAGAACAGTATGAACGACGCTTCTATGAACTGAAATAGTATGTAGGGATTAGTCATGAGGAAGGGATGTTGGTACAACATTTTGTTCGAGGCTTGAATGCTCGCATCAGTGGTGGTGTACAATTCTTCGAACCAAAGACAATGGAAGTTGCTATCGAAAAGGCTCGCTTGGTGGAAGAAAACTTGGCTATGGCATTGGGTGGTCATGTAGGAGTGCAGATTGGTAGTGTGCCAACTCCTAGAGCTGGTTCTCAAGGAGGTCAGACACAGGTAGTAGGGCCTTCTAAGAGCCGTTTTGTGCCCTCAAAAGGGGGTCAGCAGCAGCAATCTCAACCGAAGCACAAGAATGCTACTTCTCAGCATGGTGGCCATTTTCAGTTTCATAAGGATCGGAACTGGAATCATGCACATCAGGAGCAGCCCACATTGAGTTTTCAGTCTCCACCTAGTTGTGGGAGCTTCCAGCAATCGAATGCTCCATCCGAGGGAAGAGGTTTTGGTCGAGGTTCTGGATGTTTTTCGTGTGGGTAGCAGGGGCATATTGCTAGGATGTGTCCTCAGAAGAGCACTTCAGAGTTTAATCAGAAACCAGCTATGTCTGAGCCGACAGTGGGAGACGTAGGGAGATCTCACCAAGTCTTCGCAACAGTGGATAATCGTCAGGCGGATCATCAGAGCACTGTTGTTGAGACTACAGGTTTATTGCATAAGTCTAGCATTTCAGTACTCTTTGATTCTGGTGCATCTAATTCTTTCATATCTCCTTTAGTCGTGGAGCGATGTAAACTGGGGGCAATAAAGCAAAGTGAAAAGTGGTAGGTTGAATTAGCTTCAGGATCTAAGGTTATGGTCGAGAAGCTTGTGCAGGGTTGTATGTTAGAGTTAGGGGCAATGTCGACTAAGGTGGACCTCAGAATTCTTCCACTTGGTTCTTATGATGTAGTCTTGTGCATGGATTGGTTAAGCTCACATCGTGCTTTGATAGATTGTCGCTGTAAAGCAGTGTAGTGTGTGGATGATTTTGGAAAAGAGGTGGAAATTGTGGGTGTTTAGAGGCCTGTTTCTTTGAGAATGATCTCAGCTATGCAGTTAAAAAGGTGTTTTTGTCAGGGTTGTTAGCTCTTTGCAGTGTCGGTTAGTGACCTTGAGTCTGAGGTTAGCCGTGAGGTGTCATTGAAGGATTACCCTCTCCTTGTAGAGTTTTCTGATGTTTTTCCTAGTGAGATATCGGGTATGCCTCCTAAGTGGGAGGTGGACTTTAGGATAGATCTGGTGCCTAGAGCGGAGCCTATCTCTCGAGCTCCATATAGGATGACCACACAGGAACTCCAAGAACTTCATCTGCAATTGGAGGAATTGTTGGCTAAGGGGTTTATCCGCCCTAGTGTTTCTCCTTGGGGAGCACCAGTGATCTTTGTCAAAAAAGAAGGATGGTTCTCTTCGTCTTTGTATCGATTATAGACAATTGAACAAGGTAACAGTAAAGAATCGATATCCCCTTCCCAAGATTGATGATCTATTTGATCAGATAAAAGGGGCAAAGGTATTTTCCAAGATCGACCTCAAATCAGGGTATCATCAGTTGTGGATAGCAAAGGCCGACATTCATAAAACTGCATTTCGCACTCAGTACAGACATTATGAGTTCACAGTGATGTCATTCGGGTTAACGAATGCACCTTCAGTCTTTATGAGTCTAATGAAGGGGGTGTTTCGAACTTACTTGGATAGGTTCGTCCTCGTGTTTCTTGATGACATTTTGATCTATTCTAAGTCTATGGAGGAACATGAGGTGCACCTAAAGTAGGTTTTGCAGTGCTTAAGGGACAACCAGTTATATGCCAACCTAGAAAAGTGTGACTTTTATAAGACTGAAGTTCAGTATTTGGGCCATGTGATTTCTGGTGAGGGAATTTCAGTGGATCCTGCTAAGATCCAGGCTATCATGGATTGGCCCGTGCCCACTAATGTCTCAGAAAATTCACAGTTTCATGGGACTAGCTGGGTATTATCGGTGGTTCGTGCAGGGCTTTTCGAGGATTGCGTATCCTATCACATCACTTTAGAGGAAAGGAAAGAAATTTCTTTGGTCAGAGTAGTGTCAGTTAGCTTTCCAAAATCTTAAGGAAAAACTGACTAGTGCTCCAATTTTGGCAGTGCCGGATCCTACAGGTGATTTCATGGTTTGTACTGATGCCTCTTTGGAAGGTCTTGGAGCCGTGTTGATGCAGGAAGGGAGAGTGATTTCCTATGAATCTCAGAAACTAAAGGATCATGAACTCAATTATCCCACACATGACCTTGAGTTGGCCGCAGTTTTTCATGCTCTTGTGAGATGGAGGCACTTCTTGTTAGGGCACCGGTTCGTGTTGCTTACAGACCATCAGAGTTTACAATACATCTTCACACAGCCGAATTTGAATGCAAGGCAAAGGAGGTGGATGGAATTTTTGTGTGAATATGATTTTGAGGTGAAGTATATTCAGGGTAAGGAAAATGTGGTGGTTGACGCTCTGAGTCGATGCAGGCATGAGGTTTCGGCAATGACTCTTGAGGTGGATTTGAAGAGTCAGATTCTCGCAGCCCTTCCTTCAGATAGTTGGTAATCAGAGGTGAAAGCTGAGGTGGAGTCAGGCAGAGCTTTGGAAGGGAAATTTGCTGGTTATTCGTTGGATTCGGATGGTGCTTTGCATTTCTTTGGACGGTTGTATGTACCTCCTTCAGAGGGTCTTCATACCCTGATTTTGACAGAAGGTCATCGGGCACCTTACGTAGCACACCCTAGAGTTAAGAAAATGTATGCGGATCTGTGTTCACTTTATTTTTGGTCAGGAATGAAGCGGGATATCACCGACTTTGTGGCTCAATGTCTTGAATGTCAAAGAGGAAAGGCTAAACATCATCATCCAGCAGGGTTGCTATAGCCTCACCTTGTTCCAGAATGGAAATTGGATGTTATTTCCATGGATTTCATTGTTGGGTTGCCTATGTCATCTAGACGACATGACGCTATTATGGTCACTATCGACAGATTAACTAAGGTAGCTCATTTTTCCCCTATTTGATCTTTGTATACGACATCTTATGTTGCTAAGGTGTTCATGAATGATATAGTTAGATTGCATGGGATACCACAGAGGATCATTTCTGACATAGATCCAGTATTCACGTCTGCGTTGTGGACATCTTTGCAGCAGTCTTTGGGAACTAAGTTGAATTTCAGTTCTTCCTACCATCCTAAGACTGATGGTCAAACTGAGAGAGTTAACCAGGTGCTAGAGGATATGCTTCGTATGTATGTCATGGACCAGAAATCACATTGGGAGGACTATCTGTACTTGGTCAAGTTTGCATATAACAATGGGTACCATAGTTCCATTGGTATGGCTCCTTTGAGTTGGGATCGGGTGGAGGATAGGGTGCTTCTTGGACCCGAAATGCTTAGAGATATGGAGCAGCAGGTGGCTCGCATTCGGGAGCATCTTGTAGCTGCTCAGGATAGACAGAAGAAGTATGCTGACGCTCATAGAGTTGATCGACAGTTTGTAGTGGGTGATCGGGTGTTCCTTCGAGTGCGCCCGCGGAAGAGCCCTATTCGTTATGGAAAGGGTTCGAAGCTTGCGCCTCGCTTCGTTGGACCCTTTGAGGTGTTAGAGCAGATTGGACTTGTTGCTTACTGCTTAGCTTTGCCACCCAGTTTGTCGTGAATCCACGATGTATTTCATGTTTTTGTTCTTAGACCATATTTTCCTGATGTTACTCATGTTCTTGATTGGAATGCTCTTCAAGTCGAGGACGGGCAGTTGGCTCTTGATCCCATGGTCGTGCTTCAGTGTTGGCGACTTACCCTTAGAGGCAGAGAAATTGATCAAGTACGGGTTCAGTGGGACCCGAATGATGAGGCTTCAGCTACATGGGAGGATGCCTCTCGTATTAGGGATTCTTATCCTTATCTTTTTACTGGCTTCCAGGAGTAAGCCGAATTCTTGGGGAGGAGGATGTAATACCCCTCATGTTGCTGCTAGTTCTTGACATTCTCTGTGGTTTTGTTTGGCACATTGTGGTTTTGATGATACTGTTGATGTTATGTTGTGGTAGCTTAGATTGTTACTGATTATATTACTCTTATGATGCCATGGATATTATAATGAAATTTTTATTACGATTGTTTTGATGGAGTTAATTGGAATGCAGTAGGCTAGAGAATAGTAATTGATGATGTTGATGCAAATTAATGTAATTCTATAATGCAATAGATGATGATATCATTTGGTGAGGGGACAGGGTAGCATCACTTGTTCGCGAGCGCCTTGCTACACTGCAAATCCTTCTCACGATGCTTTGTAATTGATTATATGTATGTATGTTGTGTATCACCTTGTTGGATGCAGGCTTTGCAGGAATAAGACTCGATTCCACCTATTTTGATAGGACAAGGCGAGCATCGAACCAACCCAATGGCAGGAAGTTGAACAAAGGTGACATGGAAAGTAGCCCCGTCCCAAGATGTCAACTGCCTTGTACCTTCTTGGTTTTGTGCATCTTGGTCATAGCCATTTTGTTGTTACGTTAGTCTTTGTATGTAATTGTGATTTTATGACTTATTTAATGTGGTGTATGGTTTTATGTTGTGATTTAAATAATTAAACAATTAATAAAATAAAGCATAAAATAATAAATAAATAATTAAATAAATAAATGTTAGTAGTAGTTTGTGAAAATATTAAATTTATTTTGAGAAAATCTTGCAAATGGTTGATTTCAATTATTTTAATGGGCATGTGATTATTTAATAAAGTGTTTGTGGAGATGATAAATAAATAAAAGTTAAATTTTGTGGATTTGAATATATTTAAATTTTATTTATTTCTGGAAAAGTGACTTCTGGTATTCACGGGAAGAGGAAACGAAAGAGACTTTCTGAGTGTTGATTTTATTTAGGGGTTTTTCTTTGTATGGGGTTGCATTCTCTTTCTTCTGATTCTGGAGAAATTTTGCATACATCTTTTATGTCATTCTAGAGGAGTATTGCATTATCTTTCTGTTATTCTGGAGAATTTATTGAAGAAGAAGGTTCAGTCTGAGGGAGGTTCTGGATCTGTTGCTGGAAACAATCGGTAGTGAAGGATTAGCTTTGCAAAAAGGATAAAGTTTCCACAGATCCTCTACAGACACAGGACACCAGGTTCTTTTTCTCCTTTTTAATTATTTTCTTTCTGTAGCAGCAAATGAAATAAAAATTGTCTTTTGTGAATGAAATTTCCTTCCGGGGTTTGAAATTAAATGTGTGTGGAAAGAAAATCTCTGGGGTTTTAGAAATTTTTTTGGTCTGTTATTCAATCAAAAGAAATTT
>VDFB02129821.1:0-18079 GCA_007258455.2 Sequoia sempervirens
AACCCTTGTGTTTATTTTACACCTTGATTGGGATATATTTTGATGTTACCTTTTGAGGGGTTTTAAAATGACTTATGTCCTATCATTCCATCTAGGATGAGTCCCTTTGTTTTAATATTTTATTTCCTCTACAAGGTTTTATTTTCCTAAGTCTTGGTTGGCCTCGTGTTTCATCATTTAAAAACAACTTATTTCGTTGTTTTCCATCCGCCTAGTGATGTCCCCTTGTCCTTTTAATAAATGTTTTGTTTTGCAGAAGGATGAAGTTTGCGCAACCGTTGATCAACTATCATTTGATCTCAGTCACTCCCCGCCATCTCGCGATGACCCCACCACACTGCTTTGGTTGATCGCGATATCACAGGAGACCGCCACATGTCCTATCTGGTGAGGCCAAAGGGGATGAGTTTGGTTGACCATCGATCAATTGTCATTAGATCTTAATGGTTTCCCGCTATCGCGTGATCGAAATTTGTGAGGTTTTTACTGATCGCGATATCACGGGCGGGTGCCACGTGTCTCATCTGATGAAGCCGAAGGAATGAAGGAAATAATGTGGTAAATTAATCCGGACTTAATACATTAAAAGGTGGGTTACTAAAGTGTTATTGAGGTGCACATGTTTTAAATCAATGGATATGTTATAATCTTGATGAAAAAGTTGTTTGATGGTTAATAATAAGGATGGCGACTGTGTTGAAGGAACAAGATCACGAATGCTCAAGATCTACGGTTTCCCGCCATCGTGTGATCCAAAGTTGCAGGATCTTTACTGATTGCGATATTGCTGGTGACCACCACATGGACGGCTAAAATTTAAATCTGCATCAAATATGGTTGGAGTCATTCGTGCAACGCGTGAGCGAGCTTTAATGGTAGATGAGACATTTGCTGGCACGATTTGATCGAGATAAAATAAATTCTCCTATTTTATTTGTAACACAAAGCATTCAAGTATTTTGTGGAGCAGTTTCAGAGCCGAAAGTGAAGTTGTGAATCTCTACAGCCAGAATTTGGGACTTATGCAAACAAAGTCATTAGTTAATTTATGTGCTTCCCGGTCATTTTGCACTTGAATTTGGGAAAATATTTGTTGTGCTTGTCATTGAGCTTGTTGATAAACGTGTTAGGGCTATAGTTTAATTATAGTTGTGAGAAATTGCAGTGTTTTGTTCTGTAATTTCCTTGCTCTGGTTAGTCCTAGCTATTCGAAGTGTGAAATTGTAAGAAGACCCTAGTTTGTCCAAGATGGCACTGGCAAAGAAACATTTTGGCCAAGTTGACTATTTAAAAAGAAACCTGTATAATGATTTCCTGAATCAATTGCCCTGTTCAACGAATGATAGGAAGAAGGGATTGGTTCTAATGTGAGGGAAAATCCTGGGGGAAGGGTTAGTATATAATTGCTCTAACATTGCCAATGTTAGGGTTCCTCTCACAGGCTTGGAAATGTTCAGATTATGGTATGGACAGAGGAATTTGGCTCACCCCTTTTCAAACAGCTAGATGTATGATTTGGGAAAGCTGGTGGTCCCAAATGTGTTCCTTGACATAGAGTTACTTAGGGAAGTGGCTACAAAATATGACCCTGTCACACTGGTAATCAGAGATAATGATGGAAAGGTTCTATTGAGCGTTAATAGAGAAGAGGTCCAACAAATTTTTGAATTGAGTGAACCGAGTGAAGACTTGGTTCCTATCAATCTTGAGGAAATGAAGCAAGAATATGCAAAGTTGAAGTCTCTTTTTAGAGCTAAGTTGCTTCCACCTCATCTGGCTAGGGCATGAGGTTCACGATTTCATATCAGCCCTAGTGACCAGGAACCTTTCAGATTAAACTATTTTGCAAATCATTTCTTGGCCACTTTCTATTCATTGTGTTAGATTTTGGGTTTCAGTCCTACTGCGGTGATGCCTATTGCATACATGTTCATGTGGGTGAAAATACAACACCCTAACTTCTCTATGACATATGAATTTGCTTCTTTCTTGGATGAGAGGATACATGAAGGGTTGTCAAAGTTGCAGAAAAATGCTACCGACACTCAATTCTTCTAGTATTCTATGCTAATGCATATGTTCAAGAATGTTGACTTTTTCTCTGAAAATATGGAATTAAGGCAATCGATTGATGGAGAAAGATTTCTAGTACAATTATGGGCTGCAGATTTATCTTGCAATAAGGAAAGCACCAGTTATGTGTAATTTGATAATTGCTTTGCTTCTAGATTGAGGGCTAGACTGATGGTGAATGTACCCAGGATCCCTAAGGAATTGCATGATTTCCTCAGGCCAAAAGGGAGGAAGCCTTAATTGAAAGTTTTTCATAACTAGGGTGACATTATCCCATACCTAGTTAGCACTATTTTGAGAGTATACGATTTTCAAGGAACCCCCATATACTGCCATACAATGTGCCACCAAGAGTGGGGTTTGCAAAAGTTATGTGGCAAATAGGTTGTATCCATGAGGACAACCTCATAGGGAGGGGTAAGGGAACATTTTTCCCTGATTATATAGTGGTGTCTGATTTTGCCTTTCAAAAGGAGGTTGGGTCCATTTTGAGAAATTCTTTGATGATTACCATTTGAGGCATGGTACAAAGTGGTAGTATGATCGTGAGAGTTTCTTTTCCCTTTTCAGACAAAGAATAAAGGCTAGAAAATTTGTGCATGAGTTCAACTTTCTTGAGGATTTGATCAAAAATGAATTTGATCTAAATAGGCAGGAGTTGAACAAGGAGAAATGGATAGCTTATGATAAGCTATTAGATATTGTGCATAAGATGGATTTGAAGTATAATCAATTGTTGGAGTTCAATCCATACCATAAGAAGATTGACTTTCTAATGGAGAACTTCAAGGAAATTCTGGGCACATTGAGAACCAAAAAGATAAATTTAGAACTGAGTCTGGGTGTACAAGAACAAGGTGTCAGGCCAATTGAAACAAGGCCAACATACCATCCTACATAAAGGTGGCCTATTTACAGGAGGAAAAAGGATGATAGCAGTGATGAAGAGGAAGTGGAAAAAAAAGGAAAGCAAATAATGAAGTTTCCTTCACAACCAGGTCCAAAATTCAAAGTGCCTTGGGAAATTAAAATCATTGATTTAGATTCATCACCAGAAGACAGTCCCTCATCACCACCATCTGAGCCAAGCCCTAAAAGACAAAGAATTGATCAACCACAGGAGGATCTGATGGATGAAATTATTGTTATTGATCAGGACATGTAGGTTGGTATGCATTCCCCTCCTAGGCCAGCTGAATTGGTTCTATCTGATTTAGATATGAAAGGAAAAAGTGTACAAGATGCAAGAATGGAAGCATGTAAGGAGTTTCTAGATGACAATACATTTGTAAAAACTCTTGTATTCTTGCAATTGGTATGGAGGATGAAATTTGAAGAATATCAAGAGAAATGTAAGAAGAGAAGAGAACTAAGGCCTAACAGGTTAGACCAGGATAATGATGAGGAGGTAAAGCTAGATTAATGGAGGAATTTAAGAACATCACTCTAAAGAGGAAGACTAGTGAGTGGGGGCTAGTGTGTTTGTGCCTGCAGATGGTACATTTTTAGATGTTCTGAACATGCTATTTTAAAGATCCAAGCATCCCCTTTGCAAGACTCAGAAAAAGAAGTTAGTGACATTGCAAGATTTTGCCTTGAATTGAGAATGTAAAACTTTGTGGGCATTGGCCCCTCAAGAAAGCTAAATTTTATGGATATTAATCCAAATTTCAGAGGAGGATTAATAATAAAGAGAGCTTTAGAGACCTCAACCACTGAGGCCACTAATTTGATTGTGAATGTGGCCAAATTGGCCCAAAAGACTGTTGAAAGGGAGGAGGCTGAAAAGAAGAGCCTAATGGAGAAGTATAACCTTTTGATTAAGGAATACAACAAGATGCAATAGAGGAATGTTGAGTTGTAGACTGAGGTGGAAAGGTTTAGGTATAAACAGATTGGGGAGACATCAAGTGCTCCAGGGACTAGTACATTACCTTCCACAGCAGGGTCAATGCCCCCTGTTTCTCCAATTGTTTCCACACCAGAGTCTCCCAGTCAGAATATTTCTCTCACCCCTCCTTTAGAACAAATTGATGAAGAAACAGAGTGCTCTGTTGATCCTACAAAGAAGCAACTCTTGTAAAGAATTGATGAATTACAGATATCACTGAAGGTAAGTGAGGAGGGATCTCTTTCAAAGAAAAAGGAGATTGTTACTACTATCTTGAGGCATTTAAATGAAAAGGTTGATAGTAAATTTCTATCTATACATTCTTTATATTCTTTCTTGTTAGATGCAATAAAGAATATTGATAGAGATCATGAAGTAGTGATACCATTGATTGAAAATTGGATCCCTAAGGCCAGTGATTTGGATGTCATGTATAAGGCTTCAAGGTTTGATACAAATAATAGGCCCCAATCATTAAAGCCTACTCAAGTGTTGGTTAAATAATTGCAAGGTTTTTAGACCCTACCAGATGATTTGAGTAGGAAGACCAAGGAATTGGTGAAGAAATTTAATAATTGGGGTAACACATTGTTACCAGATATAATTGATGAGCAAGGGAAAATCAGGTCACTCCAGCAATGGCAGGATCAAGCAAGTGAAGTCATCAATGATCAAATTAAATTAATTTGTGATGACTCAGATTATGACTTGTTGGTGAGCTGTATGGATAAAATCATTAGTATCTGCTCATTTTTGGAAGCTTTTGAAAGAAATGCAAATTAGGTAGCGGTAAAATACACACCTTATAATACCAAGGTGAATGAGGTGATTAATTTTGACTGGCCAACTGATGAAGAATACCAAAAATGGGTAATTAAATATTTGACTGAGGAAGAGTAAAAGGAATGGACTACTAATAGGTGGTAAATCAGATGTTGCGGTTACAATGGTTTCCATTTTTTCTTTGATGGCATTCTCAGCACGAGTTTCTTGTGGTTTTTTGTTGTTGCATCAACTTTTCTCAGGTGACATAATGAACAAGAATGTTCTCCAAGGTGATGGTTGTTGTAACAATTTTTGGAATATCACCAGGTGTGCCAACTGGCTGGTGATATGTGTACTTTATAGCCCGATGCTTGTTTTCTCATTGATTTTTTATAAGAAGGATTTCAAGGCCAGAGCAAATTGGATAATTTTTGGTCGAGTCTAGGTGAAGTTGCAGAGCAAATTGTGAAGTCCAATGGTTTTAGAGAGAAATACAATTTAGGTTCTTAGTTATTTTGTAATTGGTTTTGAATTCATGGGAATTTAATGTTGTATAACAGTACTAGCATTTGAGTTGATATGATAAATTCAAACTCATGTCTCTCCACTGTACATGCATATCTAAATTTTGAATAAGATGACTAAGGGTTGTTTCATTCATCTCATTGTTGTGGTGTGTATAATCCTTATTTTAGCTTTAATTCAAGGAATTAATTAAAATGCTTGAATGGGATTATAGGTGAATATGTTTTGTATAAAGATTTGATAAGTAGTATTGGGTGAGAATGCATACTGATAAAATTGTAATGCAATATTGTCAGGGATCTTATATGTTATGTATTAAATATGTCATAAACTTTTAGATGCTTATGAATTTGACTTCTACAATGGATATATGACACTGATCTAAGTTGTACTTATTTGTGTAGTTCAATAGTTGTTTATCTTTGCCTAGAGCTTGCTACAAATTGCAAATTAATGACTATATTTTACTATGGATTGTGTTGTAGTTATCTCATGCTCCACATAATTGATATTATCAATGAACAACCAATTTTATTCGATATTATCCTATTGTGTTGAGCTATTCAACGGGATTATCTGTTATGTGTTAATGTTGTTTATGATATTGGTGCAGAGGTTGTAAACACATTAAGAGATCACCCTCTCGGGTCTTGTAGAGCCCAAAGTGTAGGAGACTTTTTAAAGTCCTCGTCAGTTGGTCCAGGTCCTTCGAGCTGCCTTTGATTGGAATTGGCAATCCCATAGGTAGATTAGAATACCAACCTGGTTATAGTATAAAAAACAAACCACCACCCTCTACCTTTAACCCTAAACCCTAAACCATTAACCCTTAAACTCTAAACCCTTAAACCCTATTCCCTGTATCTATCTCCCACTCCCTCCCTCTCTCTCTCAAGTCTCACCCTCCTACCCCCTCTCCCTCTCTCAAGTCTCTCTCTTTCTCACTCACTCTTATCTCCCTCCCCTCTACCCTTAACCCTCTACCCTTTATCTCTCTCCCACTCCCTCCGTCTCTCTCTCACTGAATCCCTCTATCTCTCTCCCCTCTACCTATTGGTTGTTTTTACTGTAACCAGGTTGGTCTTCTAATTTACCTATGAAATTTTCAATTCCAATCAAGGGCAACTCAAAGGACCTGGACCAATTGACAAGGATTTCAAAGACCTCCTACACTTTGGGCCCTATAAGACCTGGGAGGGTGATCCCTTAATGCATTTACAACCTCTGCACCATTATCGTAAACAACATTAACAACAAAAGATAATCTCATTTAATAGCTCAACATAATAGCATAATACTGAATAGAATTGGTTGTTCATCAGTAATATCAACTATCTGGAGTATGAGATAACTACAACACATTCCACAATGTAAAATAGTCATTGATTTGTAATTTGTAGCAATCTTTAGGTAAATACAAAAAAAATACTGAACCATACAAATTAGTACAACTTACATCAGTGCCATATATCCATTGAGGGAGACAAATTCATAAACATCTAAGGGTTTATGACAGATTTAACACATAACATATAAGATCTTTGAGAACATTGTTTTACAATTTCATCAACATGTATTCTAACCCAATACTACTTATCAAATCCTTATACAAAACATATGCACCGAAAATCCCCATTTAAGATGTTTTGAATGCTTTGTGATACCAAAAATAGAAGAATAGTTGTTTTATTTTGATCAAACCATGGAAGTAGATGTCATGGCCGCCATTAAAGCTTACTCGCGTGCTGCACGAACGACTCTAATCGCATTTGATGCAGATTCAAATATTAGCCTTCAATCCTTCACCTTGGTGAGATCATCGGACGACTACCTTCAAAGTAAATTGACATAGTCTCCATCATGGCAATAAGGGGCCCACCATACTTGTTATTAACCATCGGGCACCTTTCTACCGAGATTATAACATCTTCGTTGATTTAAAACACGTGCATCTTATAACTGCTTTAGTAACCCGCGACATAATGTATTAAAGACGCATCAAAGTATTTATTATTCCTTCTACTTCACCGGATGAGACACGTGGCGCTTGCCCGTGATATCACAATCAACAAAGACAGTGTGGTGGGGTCATCGTGGGATGGTGGGGAACAACTGAGATCACACGACGATTGATCTACGGCCATGCGAACTTTTCCCTCTGCAAAATAAAAAAAATTATTAGGGGAGAGGCCCCAGTAGTCGTGCGGGGTGCAAAATAAAAACATTTATTAAGGGAGATGGCACACTCAATCATGATAACTCCAACACATTCCACAGTGTAAAATAGTCATTGATTTTCAATTTGTAGCAAGCACTAGGTAAAGACAAACAAAATATTGAACCATACAAATTAGTACAACTTACATCAGTGCCATATATCCATTGAGGGAGTCAAATTCATAAACATATAGGGGTTTATGATAGATTTAACACATAAAATATAAGATCCTTGAGAACATTGCTTTACAATTTCATCAACATGTATTCTAACCCAATACTACTTATCACATCCTTATACAAAACATATCCACCTACAATTTCATTCAAGCATTTTAATTAATTCCTTGAATTAACGCCAAAACAGAAATCATACACACCACAAGAGTGAGATGAACGAGACAACCTTTGATTATTTTATTCAAAATTCAGATATGCATGTACAATGGAGAGACATGAGTTTGAATTAATCATTTCAATTCAAATGTAAGTACTGTCATAAAACATCAAATCCCCATGAATTCAAAACCTACTACAGAATGACTCAAAACCTAAATTGCATTTTCTTTAAAACCATCGAACTTTACAATTTGCTTTGCAACTCTACCTAGACTCGACCAAAAAATATCTAACTTGTTAACCCGTATTCTTCGCTTTGAAATCCTTCTTATAGAAAATGAAGGAGCAAACAAGCATCGGGCCAGAAAGTACCTCTCATTTCACATGCTTTTCTTCACAAAACTCTTGAGGACAACAACTATACCTTCTTTATTTCTCATCCTACGCCCTATTTATGCATCCTACAATTACAACAGTATCTATGGGGCCTCTTACACAAGCTACAATAATCACAAAAAGTGTAAGAGCCCCTTTATATCATGTTTGGACTACAAAACCCTTAAAAATAGGGTAACCGGGCTGTATGCAAAGAAATGAAGCTTTCTAACTCAAATCAATGTCTTAAGCCCTCAAATCAAATTCAAATCAAAGCTAACACATATCTTCATGACCTGGAATTGATTTCACATCAAAATATGGCTGCATGTGACCATATAGTGCTACATAATAGGAAAAATATAGAAATTTCAAAGAAAAACACAAATTTTTGAATGTTCAATAATAGTTCTCTCATAATCATTTTCATTCAATCATAGCTTGTACCATAGGACGACGAACATAATTAATCTAAAGGACTTAAAGTCACACTCAAGTATATCATCCAAAATCCCATAGTATCAATTTTTTGAGACTTCTGGATGTATGTCGCTTCTAAATGAAACATTAGTCACCTGAAAGACTGCAGTTATACTATAATCACAAGTTTTTTTCATGTCATCCAACATTTTGATTCAAAATTTACAACCATTACACCACATAGCCTTATGGTGTTTCACCTGCAATATGTCAAACATGTAAAAATTATTGCAATATCATCAGTGGATAAACATATTTATTCTTGGCTGAATGCATAAAAAGAAAACAATCTCAACATATATATACATCAATATAATTGAAAATAATTAAATAATATAGGTGATTAATATATTTATACGTACATTTTTATCTCTTAAACCATATGCTAAATCAATTTCCCTTTATGTAACATTGGAATCTCCATTACAATGAGCTTCTTTAACCAATGAAGCCACACCTTCCCATGTTAATGCACAACCAGATTGTTGACATCGTTCAATCCATACCATCATCCAATCAAAATTGTTTGCAATGTATAAATGTAGTGCATCCCACTCTCGACCAACTGTATCAAAAAAATTTGAAATTCACAAACGACATATAATTAGTTAAATACCACAATATACAACCTTAATTTATAATTGATGTATATTGAAGATTAAAAATTAAATAAGTACAATATACATAAAAAACATATGTAAAATGTATTTCAATTAATCTCCATGACCATCTTATAATTACCTCTCATTTTCCTCAATCTACCTTTCCCCATCAGGTACTCCACTTCAAATTTGTTAATGGAGTTGGGATCCCAAATGCGATCTACATGGATTTTTGCTGCAAACTTAGGAAGATATTCACTAATGTACACTATGGTCTGGTATACCATATATCCTTCCACCATAGAACCCTCAGGATGTGCTCTTTCTTTAACCAACGCCTTCAAAAATTTCAAGTGCCTCTCAACCATCCACATTGACCTTGTGTGTACAGGTCCACACAATTCAATCTCCTCACCTTGGTGTATGAGGTAGTGTTTTTGTGCATTGAAAAATGTCGAAGGTAGACACTTTTACATTTCACACATTAGACAAAGAATTTTTCTCTTCCAATAATTTATATCTTCTTTATGGATTTATTTAGATGATAGCCATCTACAAATGATTCAAGGGGCAAATATATTAATGAGATTTAACAAAAATATACAGTATATTACATAACAAGTAAAAAAATAACAATTATAAGATGTATACAATGAATTGAACAAATATCGCTACTTACCTCATGTATTTTCCAAGATCATATATAACTTGCTTGACATTGTTGTCAAAGTTGTCTGGGAGAAATAGAGGTAGAACGTATTGCAACAATTATAAAATGATATTTTCATTATTTTTCCAAAAGTAGTAAACAAATACACTGAAAAATACATGCATTATACAAGTGTATATAATATACCAGAATAATTACCTTAATGAAAGTATTCCAATCATGCGTTTTCATCCCTGACCCAAATTCACCTTTCTTTGTTATTATATTGTTTATGTTTGCAACAAATCCTGTGGGAAATCGAATTTTTCATATGACTTCTTTTATAGCATTGTTTTGTTGCTCTGTTAATAACCAAGGAAGGGCACTTATATTAATTTGGTCTCCATCGCTATTTAATTGAATGACATTTTTCATTGCATAATTGGCTTCTTGAATGTCACTACAAATTTTGAGAATTTTTTATTTGTCATGACTTCCATCCAATATTTTTCATAACGTTTCCGTTATATTATTTCCTATATACATTGTATCAAACAAATGCACAATTTGTAGCTGCTCATAGTAGGGCAACCTACTAAATTGTTTGGAATAACTTTTCAGTACCTGTGGAAGTCGGTCATTAATGCCTTGATGAACTTCATGAAGCATATAAGTTAAACAAATTAACAATGACAATCATTGTCAATTACAACATGAGTAAACACAACACTATAAAAATATAAATTCAAAATATATCATATATGATAGATAAAAAATTTGATCTGATGTATAATCTTGACGATTAATTCTATTATATTCCAACTTCCATAGGCGAGGTGTCATTCTTTGTGGTTTTGATGTAGTCTCCTCTTTCCCATTGAAAAGATGTTTTTTAGTAGTTCGATACTTATGATTTCTATGGAGGAAGTGCCTCAACTTGTTGAACGACGAGATTTCCTCTTTGGACCACAAATTGGACATGCAAATTTTCCTTTTGTTTGAAGACCCGCAAGATCATATATAATTGGATTAAATATGTCAATTTTTATAATTATATATAATGAATAGATTATTTTAAAAACATGCATGATATCTATTTCATCAAATTAAATATTGTTAAAGTGCAGTCAAACATTATAACATACCACAAAAATGTGTTAGCCCTGGGGCATCATGAATTGTCCATACAAGCATTGCATGGAATTGAAATTGTCTTTGTCCTATTGGTCTAGAGACATCATACATAGTGACGCCATTCCATAACTTTAATAACTCGTTGATAAAAGACTTGATATATACATTCATATCTTTAACTTAGTACTTACCTAGTTGAATGAACATAAACATTACATAATTATTATAACCATTTTATTGCAAAATATATAAATTAATTTACATGACTATTGAATGAAAAAAATATAAGTCATTATGCAACAAATAAGACAAATGAGATGCTACTATGTTAAACAAAATTGATGTAAACAAATATCTGGAACAATCATTGACAACATTATGTGCTCCCTCTTTATTGGCATCCATGGAGGAATGTTATTGTTGATAATAAAAACAAGCCATACTGAGTAAATAGATTTCAACTCTCCAAATGGATTGACACCGTCCGCTCCTAATGAAAGTCTGAGATTACGAGGTTCTTTAAAGTGTGGCCATTTTTCCTGCATGTCCCTAAATGCAGAACCATCTGTAGGCATTCGAAGAATTTCATCTCCACTTCTATTATGTGCATGGTAATCCATAAATTGCACTAAGTTTTTACACCTAAATAATCGTTGCATACATGGAATAATGAGAATATAACGAAAAACCTTGCGAGGCACCTTTTTTGTTAGTTGATATGTTCGATATCTACTGATATGACATTCTGGGCATTCTGTTGCAAATTCCTGTTGTTTGTGATATATAATATGATCATTGAGACATGCATCTATTGCTTGATACTCCATTCTGATATCTTTCATAATGGCAGATAAATCTTGGTATGAGCGAGGTAAAATATTTGATGGTGGTAACAAAAATTCACCAATCAATCTACAAGAAAAAATAATTTCTTAATATAAAGAATATTAATGGTACATATTTCATCCTTTATTTACTAGTGATGAACTAACAACAATTAAAATAGATAAAAAAAGATGACATATATGACATACCTTAACATTCATGAGATTGCTATGTTTGATAAACTATTCATAACCTTCAAGTTCAACAGCAACAATACAACAAAGAGAAGAGTTGTTTGGAAGCCTTCATAAAGGGGTTCGTATGCCTTCTCAAGTACGGGTAAATCATGAACATCAAAGTCATCTCGATCATCATGATCAAATCTACCATTAAATGTGTCATGGATCAATGTATTTGTACCATCATCTTCAATTGTGTTTTCTGGTGCATGATCATCTTCTTCCATAGGATCATTAACTTCAACTTCAATATTCACAACTCCATGTTCATCCGTTTGCAAAACCACATTCTCTGGGCCGTGATAATCCATATCATCTGCCCTAAGACGCCCCACCTTTATAATAATGATAGACACAAATAAACTATGATCATGATCAAGTGATTATATATATATATATATATATATATATATATATATATATATATATATATATATATATAATGTTAAAACCATATAAACATTTGCTAAATCTAACTAATATAAAACACATATAATGAACAACTTCTACTAATGGATGATAATCATGCTCCCTTCAACGTGACCACATGCTACTCACAATGTTTCTCAACCTGTGATTAAAAGTCCTTTCGCCTTTAAGCCCTTGCAATTATTGCAAGGACACAACATTTCTCATCACCCATTTTTTTCAATCTAGCCCACAATCTATCAAGTGTCTCTTCATTTTGTTCGACTAATATTATCCTACATGATTTTCTACTGCTTTACCATTTAGATCTTCAAAAAATATCAAACTCACACTCCAATAATTTTGTGATTATAGACAGTAACAAAATCTAATAATTTTGATATTTTACACAAAAAAATTGGCATGCAACCACCCCTGCAAAAGAGAAGATAGTCTGAAGTTAATGACCCCAAAAAACACTTTAAAATGCTAATTCCAAAACTTATTAAATTCTAATTTTACTATGATTTCCAACCGTTAAGACTCCTAAAATCAGAATTTTGAATTTGATCACAAACTTCCTACAACGATGGAGGTAGCAAGCTAGTAAGAGCAAGTGACCCATTCCTAAGGAGCAACAAGTCAGAATCATCATTGCTAATGTCAGTACAGATTTATCCTTTTAGTTAAAGATGCAATGTGTCACTTCTTATGACGAGTTTATCCCTAGGGCCCTCAACATTGAGAGAGCCCTAATCGCACAAGAAAACACACACTAGTAGAATTTGGCAAATAAATGACTAGGTGACAAAAATTTTAGTCACAACAATTAAAAATGATTAAATTCTACTCATTTTTTGCAACTCAGCTATAAATGAGTAAATAAATTACTAGTTTGGTCGTTGATTAAAAATTATTTAGTTACACATAAAAATGACTCAATAGTTAGTCATTTATTTAGTCACAATCCATTTGAATAAATCATTTAAGGAATCAAGAATATAGCCCGCCAAAATACTCTAAAACTTTAATAAACATACCCTAAAACTTTTGTCAAAATCTTATTTTCAAGCCGAGCTCCACCGTAATGAGTTTTCATTTAATAAGCATTACTCTAAAACTTTCTGGCCAAAACATTATTTTAAGCAATGCACTCTACCAAAATGGAGTAGCTGCCTTGAAGAATGATAGAGAACGATGAGGAGATGTGTGTGAAATGAGGCATAGGATTCATTGCTACTTATCTCATCTCCTTGATCCTGGCTTCAACAAATCTACATTGTCTCATACTATTTGGTAATTCAGGTATTTACTTCGACATTATATTTGCATAATCTCAAATTCCTTCGCAGGCTTTTGAAGTATCAACAATGTATCCTATATAGGGTTATTTAGAATTTACTTTTAATTAAAAAAATAAATAATGATGTATATTTCCTGGTAATTAGATAATGGAGATCTCCTCAAATCTACCCCAAAGACATTATCCTCTTTGGCACTCTAGATTCATTACTCCAAATTACTAGGGTTTTGCATGTGACATCTTTAATATCTTCATGACCGTGGCTTTTAAATAGATCTCAGTCTTTGCTTTAATCCTTTTCATGATAACCCTTGAGTTCCATAATCCACCTCCAATCTCTTCTAAGAACGGTGTCTTAAGCTAGGACTACATAGGTATGCATATAAAGCAAAGTCCATCATACCTCCCATTGTTCCGCAAAACCACCACCTAACGCTTCCTTAAAATGTTTCCTCCATAAGCACAATATTTTAAAATCATGGTTTCCAAAGGATTGACCATTGCGTCACCACTTTCTCAAATAAGATACAATGAGATTTTTGTCTTCAAACTCAAGGCATTATGCAAGATATCAGGAATTGTTTGTTGTGTACTTCATTTACCTTCTTTGTACATTTATCAGCTTTGGCTAATCCTCTTTAAGATCTGCATGCACCCTCAGCTGCAATCTCAAATAGCTCACTCACTATCACTTGAAGATTCATTTCATGAGCATCCTTCTATAAAATCAAACTATGCCCTATAGACTGCCTACTTACTACAGGGGACTCATTGTTTCATGGTATTGTAGATCTTAAGATCCTTCAACCTTATTGACACTACTTCACAGTCCACAAGGTATTATTCACTATTATCCCATCTTTGATGAGTCTCAAAACACTGCTCAAACATGCAATCCACTACCTCCATTATACATTAATGGCTAAGAAGAAACATTGAACCTATGATTACCACTGTTACTTCATTTGGACAGTCATTCCCTAATTGCATTTGCCTTGTCTAACACTACCAAAAGCATTTGAAAAACCCTTAAGGTTAGCAAAGGGGTAAGGAAACTCACTGTTAAAATATCCATTTTACTATGCAAGGTTTGAGATTTATTATCTTGTCACTGCTCAGCCTATTTTGATTGTCACATCTCGCTTACTCATTATTATTCTTACTATAGATTGCATTTACAAATGTCACTAAGCTACATAGTGTGTGCTTGCTTCTAGATTGCAAGATTTTGTTATTAGCTGCAACGTTCAATCTTTCCGGGTATTGCAACCTCACTAATCAAGCTAGAGTTATTGTTTATGTTTCTATGGAGGCCTAGGTTTGTACCCTAATCATGCTCTTACCAATGCTTTGTTGGTGCCAAAACAACTCCTAAAATCTGGGTCAAAAATTAGTTGTCTCTGACAGGGTTGTGGTATGATATTGGATTGTATCCTAGAGTGTATGGGAAGCTTGTGTTTGATCATTAAGGTATGTAAACCTGATTAAGGAAATGTATCCTATATAGCATGGGTCTTGCTTTAATACTTTCCATAATGGTTATTAGCATATCACATTATTATAGTTTGTGGTAACCCAAGATTTCATTCAAGTATGTAACAAACTTGGTTTGTAGTTTAAGCTATACACTTTTAAGTAACATTCATAAGGTTTAGAAAATCTTGATCACTCTCTAGAATAGCCCATTAAACATAGGTTGTGCTTGAATGCACTACATAATTGATATAACATAACCACTCTGCATATCAACCAGAGTTATATGATCTTTATTGCAACAAGAGGTAATCACTCTTCGATCATGCTATAATTACATCCTAACCTGTTAAACTTGAGACAACCTAAATGCACCCAATGATGATTGACACCTACATTATACAACCTAAATTAACTATATTATATGAGTGCCTCCATTTCTATCACAACATGGCCACATTAAACTTGGGTCACACATGAATGCATCCTATATTTGTTATAGCACAACTGTGCCACATGACCAATAGAGTTATGGATCACATAATTACAGTCACAAGAATATGTTCCTTAGTTGTGATCTTATGGTGATTCCACACAACAAAATCTGGACATGAAATTCTCAAAACCCTAAACCTGTAAAAATGAAATCTAATGAGATGTTGCTTTAAAATATGATTTTCAAACCTGGAACTACAAATCTGACTTCACAACTGAATTCTGCAAAAAGACAATGACTACCCTCAACTTAGCGATATCTTCTTGAATTTTTTTCTGATTTTTCCAAAGAAAATCGTCCTCAGTTCTCCACAAACTGTCTCAAGTAGAGCAAAACATTGTCGCAATAAATCAGCGAACTCACTTTTCTTTATATCGGCCACAATTTGATTTTTTTTTATTTTTCATGTTTGTCGAAATTTTGACGAAACTAATAGTCAAAATTTTGACGAGACCCAGGTTCGTCGAAATTTCAACGAATGTCGGGGATAAACTTTCAAAAATTGAAAATTACACATCAAATTTTACAAGCACCCGACGATACATCAAATTATGCATATTTCGTCGAACATTTTCGTCGGATTTTGCAGTCAAATGAGTTAGTGAGTTTAAAAATAAATAAATAAATGTATAAAAAAGGAAGCAACTAATAGAGAGTACATCCATTGTAACTTCAGAGCCTATAACAACCAGGGTATTATCCACATTTGACCCAAATACAAAAATCATGGAGTACATGTTTGTTGTTCTCACAATTCAAAATAAACCAAAGAATTAGATGGATTGCTTTGAATTTTAGGTGAGCAGTTTTCAATTGATTTTTTTTGGATATAAAATTAATGTATATTAAAAAACAATGATTTGGTGTACACATCATTGCTAAAACAAGAGAGAAAAGAAAAGTTGCAAATTCAAATAGAAAAGTTACAATCAGACCTAGCAAATGAGAAATCAAATGGGAAAGCAACATATAACAAAAGCAATGAATTAGAAAAAATTAAAAAAAAATTACCTCTACATCTACAAGCAAAGAGGATAAACAAACATACATGGAATTGAATGAACTGAAGCAAAGGTTAGATGAGCGCAAAAAGAAATATGATGATGAAAAATCCACTTCAGAAAAACTAAAACAAAACCTAGTGAAAGTAAAACATTGGGAACAAAAATTGGAGAAAAATAGAAAAACCATTGAAAGATTGGCTACAGAGCTAAGGGCAGCAAAAATGAAATAAAGTCTTGTCAGGATAAGTTAACTACTTTTTGTAGAGAAACAATGAAACACATAAAACAAAAGATTTGGGAGGACTAATGCAGAGGATTGATCATTTATGTGAATTGTTTCATTTGATTGATGATTTGATAGTACATAATAGGAAGCTCAAAAAATACATAGGGAACAACAAAAATGTAATTTCAATAGAAAAAATCGCAAATCAAATTTTGCAGACAGTCTACAAAGCTAGTGACAATGAATTGAAATCAAAATGAATTAATGACCAAATTGATGCCTTAATGAAGGTATCATCTATCATTCAAAAGTGTTTGAGAATATGTGAAACATAGGAATTTCTGGATTAGGTTGCAAAAAAGATGAAACTGGATAAAAAGGTAAGGAACTTGACAAAGGTTGGTTTATCAAAAGCTTTTGACACAACAAAGCGATTCATTGGAAATGATGATTTCAAAAGAAGATGGAGGATATAAGATAGATATGGATTCGATCAAACCACTAATAAACTTGAATGCAACTCTGATTGAAACATTCAAGTCAAGTTCCAATTTCAATTGTGAATTGTTAACAAATTTTCAAGTCGGACACTATAAGTTACAACAAATGGCACTTCCATCAAATAAACAGTGGAGCATGCTATAAAAACTGATAGAATGATTTGATAATGACTTTCCAATTTAGCTTTGTGTAGAGTTGTCTTTGAGCAAGATTTTGCATTGCCTCTATGTATTTCTTCATTTGAAAATCAATACAAACCTCAAATTCATTAATGTGTTCAATTATTTGTATTGTTTATTTGATCAATTGAAGAAAAACTTTGGTTTCTACTACTAGATACACATTAAATGATTGTTAATGTTGTATATACTATTGTTGTTAATATGTTGTTAAGCATTGAGTTTAATGATGAATCATTGAGTATATGTAAAACTTATCGGTATGATACAATTAAAACATAAAATTATTAATAATATGTTAATTTATTCAATTTGATCCATAATTTCATGGAATATAATATAAAATACCATCAACTACAGTTTGGAATATGAATC
>VDFB02129822.1:0-10196 GCA_007258455.2 Sequoia sempervirens
TGGCAGTTTTTCTAGAGAATAAAAGAAAATATCAGTTCCTGCCCACAAGCTTCTTTTTACTCTGTTTTCTAATTTTCTTTCTGAAAAAGAATGTAAGGAAAGAATCTTGACACGTGAAGTATGTGCTGAGGCTATTTTTAAAGCACTGTAATAGCGTAGGGATTGTCTGAAATTCGTTGTAGAGTTTTATTTACTATGTTTTTTTCTTTCTTAAGTTTCAATTTTGACTGGTTAATTCAGTCCACATGGGGTTTTAACCTGCTTCCACGCTGTACCACGCAGTATGGGTTTCTTGGAAGTAAGGTTAAACTCCTTAGTTGTATATAGTGTATATAAAAGTGTTGAAATTGGCGCAAAGGAAGCATGCTCCAGTGATCTTTCCTAGGCGAGCTTGAAGCCCGGCAAGGAAAGACAGTTAAATTTTTGAATCTAACGTGGCAGGGGTGTGTCCAAATTGACATGAAAAACATATGGTGTATGCAGGGGATTCTGGGAAGGCAAGAAAAAAGAAAAATCAGAAATCTCACCAGTGAATGTGAGGTTGGGAAATGTTGAGCAAATCAGAAATTGGAGGAAGGAAACTCTGGTTCTAGAAGAAACAAGATTGACACCTGGATATAGACTGACAAAGTCTCAAACCTCGAGAATCTTCTTGTGCTTGGGAAATGAACTAAGGTGCCTAAAAGAAGGTTGTTTCAAGCTGTTGACAGTGAGCAGTTGTGGACTATTAATATTGTTGAAAGGGCTGAAAGGAAATCAACGTTGGTAACCCTGCCAAACCCTAGAACGGGAACTTTAAGAAGATGATGAAGAACTGGAACCCATTGTTTGTTCTAGACCCTGTGGTAGATGACTTAGGAAGATGACTTTGGAAGTCTGAAAAAAACTATCACACACCCCTGTAACAGAGTTAGGTAGTATTGATATGAACTAGTCTTTAAGGGATTGAAGGCTAGGAATGGCATGAAAGAAAGAACACTAAGAAATGTTTTAGTTAAGGCATGGTGATTGTTTTGGAACACTGATAGCAGAGTTGGCAGCAAAGACCAGGGGTTCCAAAATTAATTTGGGAACCTATAGGTTTGGTGGAGACAACAACACCAGGGATTAGCTAAAGTGAGAACCAGAGCATTGAGTCAGTGAATGATTCAATCCAACCCTCGTCCTATCAACAATTCCATTAGCTCATCATATAATGGCTCTAGATAAGCATCAATTGTTTATGAAGTCACACTTTTCTTTCCTGGTATAATCAATAATAGCATTAAGAAAAATGGTTTAGTTGCTAACCATGGAGGCAAGTTATAATTTATTAAAAACATTAGCCAAGTTGATCATTTAGTACTTTGATTTGAGAATGGGTTCACCCCATTGAGAGCCAAACACAACCTGATATTACGAGGATCTTGAGAAAAATTAGGCCATCTATTATCAAATTCCATCCACGTCTTAGAATTGGGCACATGTTTTTTCCATCAGTGCTCTTATTTTGGGCATGTCATTGCATAAGTTCAACAATGTCTCTACACCTATACATTTAGAGTAATCGTGGGATTACTAGAAAGTGGCAAAGAACCTTTCTAGGAACCACATATGATTTCAACCCTTCTCTATACCTCGCTTCATGAAATTTCAGAAATTCACTCTCACTTGAAAGATTCATGCGAAATAATACACAACCATTTACACATGTGTGGATTTTTTCATACCCTAAGCCTAGCTTAGTGATTTCCTTTCTACATTGACTTCATTTTTTTGGCAATGTGGAGTCAGGTGGTAACAACGAACTTAATAATGTCAATAAATAATCTACACTCTCATTTATCCAACCAAACACCACTTGCAAGTTAAGAATTTGAAGGATTGTTGTCAAACAACTTAACCTGCAATTAGCATACAAAGGCTTTGAAGCATCCTCCATCAACTTGGCCCAATTAGACCCTCATTCAACATTATATCAACTTCAAACCCTTTGTCTAACATTTCTGCCTCTTCATCTATGTTTGGTGCCACTTCATCTATGTTTTTTTCCTCTTCATCTCTCACACTCTGCCATTCTATCATATCTTCATAATAATTGACATTCCAAGGGCTTATACCACTATGCCCATATCTTACCATATGCCGATAAATCTGACTTCCTTTTTTCACCTTTTCACCAAGACATTCATTACATGGACATGGATATTTTTCCATGTCATTCTCATCGACTATTCTCTCATCTACATGGTATTTCAACCTTTGATGTTGATCCATTTGTAATGTTCTACACAACAACAAAAAATTGTAGACTAAGAGACAAAAACTATTTTTTTAATTGAAAGACATTTCCATAGCAATAGAGTTATAGAGAAAAAATAAAATAGAGATTTTAACTAATGAATTGTAAAAAATAGATTTTTGTAGTTTATATTCAAATTGTTGATTACATTGCATTGCACATCTTTCAAACTCAAAGCATTACTTCACATTGCATAACTAATAACTAGATGCTTATAGATGAAAAAAATTCAATTACAATATAGTATTTACAAAGTCAACCTAAGAAGTTATTCAATTACTTCACATTGTATAACTAATAACTAGGAGTAGTTGCCAATTACATTTGCTTGTCATGGCATTCCCTGAGGCCACATTTCTTTGAGGCATTTTTTCAAAAATTTCATTGCCTTGTCATACATGTCTATCAAAGAATTTGATCAAACAGTTCACTTCCTTATTGCTATGTCTAAAATCCTAAAACAAGTGCTTTCGAACAAGCTAAGGATGCTTGGAAAAAATATATCAAAGCATAATAGTAAGCAATAACATAGACAAGGCAGTGAGCTGGTTGAAAAAATGCCTCAAAGAAATGTGGTCTCATGTTGATGGAATACCATGACAATCCATAAAAATTCACTTGTCATGGCATTCATCATGAAATTTCATCACCATGAGACCACATTTCTTTGAGGAATTTTTTCCAAGTTCATTTCCTTTTCTATTCTACCACATTTTTCATACATGTCTACCAAAGCATTTTATCAAGCAGTTCACTGCCTTGTTGCTATGGCTAAAATCCTAAAATAGGTGATTTCAAAAAAGCTATGGATGCTTGGAAAAAATATATCAAAGCATAATAATAAGCAACAAGCTATATGGTCTCATGGTTTTTTTTTTGGCACGAAAATCAACATGATTTATTTACATTTTTTGTAGGTTTAAGCATTTTTTTTAATTTTGCTATTTGAAATGGGGAAAATATTTGTGTCAATTTGTGCACTTTGCAATTGTAGGATTCTCATAGTTAGTAAAATTAGGTGTTCATGAAGGAATGGAAAAGATGTGTAGAATCCTTTCAATTATACTTATACTACTTGATGGCATTGAATCATTTAGCAAACCATTTTTTCTTCATGAAACAGGTACGCTTGTGGAGCAGGTTAGTGAGATAGCTCTTGTTTCAGCGACCACCATTTCGCTAATATCATTCATATTATAATCTTGCACATGGAATCTTATCATAGTAAGGTGATCTTGACACCACTTGTAAAAAAAAAGGAAAGCAAGGCCATATGATTTGTGGATATGTTCAATTGGTGGGAGGTCTTAAAGGTTCTCTCTCAAATTTTGAAAGGTTTTTTGGAGGTCCACCTTGAGAGCTGTGAGAGGCTTAAAGGCATAGGCCATATATATCCTCAATAAGGGTAGGAAAAGAAGGCTTTGAAAATTTTAAGAAAGGAAACTCGCATAGATCCACATGATGTCCATGCATTTATCAAGATGGGTGAGTTATTAATATTGTCAGACCCCAGTGCAGCCTTAGATTATCTTAAGATGCCAAAGTCTCTTCTAAAGAAGAGTAGAGAAGTACCCATTCAATTGTTAAACAACATTGGGGTTCTTCATTTTGTGTGTGATGAACTAGAGTTGGCTCAAAAAACTTTTATGGAGGCCTTGAAATGATGTTTTCTCCCCATAAATCTTTGTGAGGCCAGTTTTGTGCATTTTTTACTTGTAGGATTCTCATAGTTAGTGAAAAAGGTAGTGCCAATGAAGGAATGGAAAAGGTGCATAGAGCCTTTGAATTATACCCATACTTTGCAATGGCATTGAATCATTTAGCAAACCATTTTTCCTTCAATGTAGGGCAGCATTTTCTTGTGGAACAGTTGATTGAGACAACTCTTGTTTCAATTGACCACCCTCTCATGAAATCTCATTCATATTATAATCTTGAACGATCTTATCATAGTAAAGGTGATTATGACGCCACTTGTCAAGGAAAGCCAGAGGCCATAGGATTTTTTGGATAGGTTCAATTGAAGCTTGGAGATCTTAAGAGTTCTCTCTCAAATTTTGAAAAGGTTTTGGAGGTCCACCTTGAGAACTGCGAGAGCTTAAAAGTTGTACGCCATATATATGCTCATCAAGGGCTGGTAGAGAAGGCTTTGGAAATTTTAAGAAAGGAAACTCACATAGATCCACCTGATGCCCATGCACTTATCAAGATGGGTGAGTTATTAATATCGTCAGACCCTAGTGCAGCCTTAGAATCTCTTAAGATTCCAAAGTCTCTTCTGAAGAAGAGAAAAGAATAAGTACCCATTCAATTGTTAAACAATATTGGGGTTCTTCATTTTGAGTGTGATGAACTAGAGTTGGCTCAAAATTTTTTTATGGAGGCATTAGGAAATGATGTTCTGCTTCTACATAAATATTTGTGGTCAGTTTTGTGCATTTTTTACTTGTAGGATTCTCACAGTTAGTGAAAAGTTAGTGTTCATGAAGGAATGGAAAAGATGCGTAGAGCCTTTTAATTACACTCGTACTCTACAATGACATTGAATCATTTAGAAAACCATTTTTTCTTCTTTGCAGGAAAACATTTTCATGTGGAATAGTTGGATGAGACAACTCTTATTTCAACTAACCACCCTCTCATGGAATTTCATTCATATTATTATCTTGCATGATCTTATCATAGTAAAGTTGATTATGACACCACTCGTTAAGGAAATCTAGAGGCCACATGATTTTGTGGATAGGTTCAATTGAAGTTGGGAGATATTAAGAGTTCTCTCTCAAATTTTGAAAAGGTTTTGGAGGTCCACCTTGAGAAATATGAGAGCTTAAAAGCTGTAGGACATATATATGCTTAGCAAGGGCTAACAAAGAAGGTATTGGAAATTTTAAGAAAGGAAACTTGCATAGATCCACCTATTTCCCATGCATTTATCAAGATGGGTGAGTTATTAATATTGTCAAAAACCAGTGCAACCCTAAATTCTCTTAAGACGCCAAAGTATCTTCTGGAGAAGAGCAGAGAAGAAGTACCCATTGAATTTTTAAACAACATTGGGTTTCTTCATTTTGAGCATGATGAACTAGAGTTGTCTCAACAAACTTTTATGGAGGCATTAGGAAATGGCATTTGTGTTGAATTCATAAATAAAAGCACAGTATTAATTTTGTAGTTTTTCCTATGATCTTTAAGGATATGAAATTCTTCCATTGACTATAAGAAGGCGGTGTTTCACTTGAGTTACCATGGGATAAAGTCACAACACTATTCAATCTTGCTTGGTTGTTTGAACAACTACATGATACTAAAAAATAAAATCTTTTATATAGGCTAATATTGTTCAAGTTTCATGATTATGTGGATGCATATCTATGTCTTGCAACCATGGCTCAGGCTCGGAATGAGATCCAACTGAACCTATAATTGATTGGGGATGCACTTAAGGTGGATAAAAACTCATCAAATTCTTTATCTATGCTTGGAAAAATGGAATTGAAAACAAATGAATAGCTTAAAGAAAAGAAACAATTAAAGTTGCACAAAGTGAATCCGATGCAAAGAATTTTTATGTTGAAATTTCACTTGGAAATTGGAATTATTTTGCATCTTTTCACAATGAGAGGAGGGATCCAAAGGTAGAGGCACAACATATTGAGAAGGCTAGAGAACTGTATTGTAAAGTGTTGGAACATAGACTAGGAAATGTTTATGCTACAAATGAGGCAACCATTGTGCTAGTTGAAAGGGGTCAATTTGATATTGCAAAGGAATTTTTTACATAGGTACAAGAAGCTATAGCAGGAAACATCTAGCACATGTTTACTTTGCACAAGGATAGTTTGCACTTGTAGTGAAAATGTATCAAAATTGTTTGAGGAAATTCTAATTTGGCAGACACTCAAATTTTATTATATTTAGCTCAAGCACATTATGAAGCAGAACAGTGGCAAGCTTGTAAAAGAGCATTATTAAGAGCAATAGAACATTATTAAGAGTAGAATATTGTAATGAGTGTTTTGAATTTGTGTTTAATGTAATGAGGGTTTTGAATTACCTCTGAATTCGCTGCAGAGGGTGTCCCCAAATCCAATTTCACTATAGAGGGCCTCGACGAATTCAAATTCATTGCAACATGTTGGATGTTGTGGTTGTGTTGCTGATATGTGGTTGTCATTGATGTCAACACTATTGGAATTAATGTCTTAGAGGCTTTATATGTCAAGTATATTGAGAAAATTGTAATGAAATAAGTTGCAGGTTGTCTGTGGTGAAGTGAAGTTTAGTTTGTTGGTGAGTTCAGTATGTTGATGATCAGAGATTGTGGATTAAAGGGTTTCTTTTCAAGTATATCTAGTTTATCCATGTTAATTTTCAGAGATTCGTGTGAAGATTTAATCAAGTTATGAAGATTTGTATTCTAACAATTTTTCTATTACTTTAATTAGTGTTCCTAAATGAAGATGATATGATTTTAGTGAGTTTAGTTGTTGCGAATGCTTATATAATGATTCTTGATGTTTGTGGATATTTCTAGATCATGATCTATTTGTGTTGCATGTCTGCATTGATCGTTGTGCTCGTGATTCAAGATTTTCTCTTGCGTGTTCATGTTTTTCATGTTCTTGGTTGACAGAGTGTTGAAGTGTGTTGTGGATCTTCGAGGAGTAATTTTTGAAGGTGGTTCATGTTTGAGAATCTTATTTTGGGTCTTCACTATGTTGTGGCTGACCTTGGTTGATTCACATTAATAATATTTAATGTTTTGGGCTGACAGTTTGTATTCATTTTATTATTTCATTGTGGCCGACATGTAGCGATGTAATTTCTTGTTGCAGATATATATAAGTGATTGTTTATACCATTTTATGGGCATGGTGTGTGCAAATAATGTTCCAAATCTTTTGAAGGAAAATTAGAGTGAGAAGAAGAGTGACAAAGAGTGAAGAAGTGTTCATGTGCTTAACTAGAACTGTAATTAGGCATTAACATATCTTTGTTTTTCTCCGTTCAAAATCACATTGGATGTAATTCAATCCTAGCCCTTAAAGACAATATGTCTTCCTCACGGGTAAAAAAATACAAGCATACGTATTTGGCATTGAGCTCTAGGCAGTGCACTTGAATGCATGTACATTCCCCATTTACATTTCTTTATACTTTTAAGAGGGTATAATCTTGTTAAATGACCTCCACCATGGTTTTTCCCCTAATAGGGTTTCCATGCAAAAAAATATTGGTGTTATGTGTGTTTTTGATGTGTTGTTGATTTATGCTTTCATGGTTATTAACTAGATCTGAGAATAAGGTTAATAAGTTGAATAAGTTTGAAGTGCAACCAGCAATTCAGCCCCTCTGATTATGCGCCCTTGTGTTGCCAACAGGTGGTATCAGGCTGAGTTCCTTGAAAAAGTTTGTAGCAACTTGAGGTATTTGAGATGAGGTGACATACAAGAAGGATAGTCGAGATTTGATGGAGCAAATTTATTCTCTATGGAAGACTCGAATGGAGTGCCATCTAAGATGCATTGGTGAACCCCTACTCAAACATTACAAAAGCAATGTATGTTATTCCTTAGAATGGTCCTACTACTACATTTGAGATTAGGGATGTTGAGTACGTGCTCAGGGGCTAGGAAAAGAATTGTTGAGTGCTTTGGCCCGTCTTGAGATGACAAATGTGATGGATCTGAAGACTGCTTATAAGATCTAGAAAAATTTGGAAACTTTGTATGAAGGTGATGCTAATGTGAAGATTGCTAAGTTGCGGAGTTTGAAAGGGAAATATGAAATGTTGAGAATGGGTGATGATGAGAACATTACTAATTTCATGCAAAGAGTGAGTGAACTTGTGTGTGGTATCATATGTGCTAGTTGCCAGTTGGAAGAATCAGAGATTGTTGCTAAAGTGACTAGATCCTTGTATGTTGCATACAAAGTTAAAACTACTGCTATTGGGGAGCTCCAGACTATGACAAATGTTACCAGATATATGTTGATAGGTAAGCTTAATGCTTTTGAGTTAAGTGAATTTGGTGATGCCCTTCCTAAGGTAGAATCTACATTCAAGGCTAATACTTCCAGAAGAGATAAACAAAGATATGATCTGGGTGACAATTCATCAAGAAAGTCATTCAAGTATGAGGAAGAAATGAGATAGATTGAGGAAGAAGAAAGAGAGCTAGAGGAGCTTGAAGCACTTATTGTTAAGAGAGAAGCCAGAGGAGAAGGTAATTATGAAGGTAAATTTCCTATTAATTTTTTTTCTTGCAATAAGATAGGTCATTTTGCATCAAGGTGTCTAGAAAGAGTTCCTAAACAAAGACCTAACAAGCCTAGATTTCAAAGAAAGTTTTATTATGCTACTAATGGAGGTGTGATAGATGATAAATCTGATAAAGGGAATGAAAATGAGGATGAATGGGTATTTATTGCTATCAAAAGAAAATAGTCAACACTCTTTGAATTTGATAGTTGTACAAATGTGGAGAAAACTCTAGCGGCGGAAGTTGAAGAAAAGATGAATGGGTGATTGACGGTGGATGCTCTCTGTCCATGACCAGGTGAAAAATTTGTGAGCATGAAAAGTATGATGGTGGTGTTGTAAGCTTTGGTGATGACAAAGTTGGTGTAATCCATGGCAGAGGATCCATTTCTCTTGATGGTAAGAATAATACTAATGATATTCTTTATGTGGAAGGTTTGAAGCATAATCTTTAAAGTGTCAGACAAATGGTTGACAAGGGATACAGTTTTCAATTCCAATAATGGAAAGTTTAGAATATTGGAAGTTGCGGAAATATGTGATTGCTTTAGGTACAAAAACAAAAGGTAACATCATTCACCTGAATGCTGCTAGAAAAAGTTGTTTGATTGCTCAAGTTGATGAAAGTTGGCTGTGGCATAAGAGAATGTGTCATGTAAAATTTGACAATATTGTTAGGATAAGTTCTACTTTCGAGGCGTTGAGAGATCTTCCTAAGTTGGTAAAACTACTAATACTATATGCAGGAATGCGGTTAAGGAAGCAAACTAGAATTTCATTTTGAACAAACACCATTGTTCAAAACAATTGTTAGTTCTTGTTCATCTTGTTGTGTGGTCCTTCTAGGAGATCCGAGAGTTTACAAGGAGACAGGTACTTCATGTTACTTATTGATGATTACTCTAGATTGATGTGGGTTGCTTTCTTAAGGGAGAAATATAAAGCTCCGGTTGAGTTCAAGATATTTAAGGCTATGGTTGAGATAAAGACAGGTTTGAAGATTAAATGTTTGAGATCAGATAGAGGTGGTGAATTCACTTCCCATGAGTTTAATTCTTTTTGTGAAGTGAATGGGATAAAGAGACAATTATCTACCCCATGGACCCATCGACAAAATGGAGTTGTGGAAAGGAAGAACATGACAGTTCAAGATGCTGCTAGGACTATGATGCTGGAAGGAAATGTTCCTCATATCTATTGGAGAGAAGTTGTGAGTACTGTTGTTTACATCCTCAACTGGGTACAAGTCAAAGGTGATACTGGTAAGACCCCTTTTGAGCTATGGACTGGTCATAAGCCTACTATTAGATATTTCAAAATATTTGGGAATAAATTCTATATCAAGAGAGATTAAGATATAGGAAATTTTGATACTAGGAGTGATGAAGGAATCTTTTTGGGTTACTCTACTAAAAGCAAGGCCTATCGGTGCTACAACAAGAGATTGAGGAAAGTATTTGAAAGTGAAAATGTCAAGTTGATGAAGACATACCTACACCATCCAGAACCTGTGGATATGATACAAATGATCAGAATAATAGTTCAGTCACAAGAAAGCAAGTTCAGACTTCAAATCAAGTTCAAATCATTTTGGTGAATCAAAAATATTAAGAGGAAGAAACTAGTGAAATTGTAGAAGAGAGAACACAA
>VDFB02129823.1:0-49220 GCA_007258455.2 Sequoia sempervirens
TGACAAGATTTCTGGAAAGCTAAAAATAGCCTGCGAGAGTTAAAAATAGCCTTTCGAAGAATTATTTTCAGCGAAAAATCCGAGATATGGGTTTTGTCCAGAAAAGGATTCTAAGACAACCCAGAACGTCAGATTTGTGAAAATTCAACTTCTACTAGATTGTACAAAGATTTTTCACTTGAGAAAATTAGCAATTCGAGAACGAATGTTCTGAAGCTAAAAATTCGTGAAAAATCAAACGCACAATTTCAACTCGAGGAAATTATATGAGAATGATCCAGATACTGAGACTTGCCAAATTCGCCAATTTCAGGAACATGCAAACTGTATTTTGTGAGAAATCTGTGATTTAAAGGATGAAAAAGACGTTTTTATTATGCCTTCTTCTGTGAAAATCGCCCAAGATTTCTTCAGATAACTGATATTTGTGAACTTGATCCTGCAAAAAGATTAGTTAGGAAAAATCGCCTCTGGAAATTGACTGGAAGAATTCGCCTTGGAATTGAAAACCACGAATTTTCCTTTTGAAATTTGCGCCTTTGGTTATGAAGAAATTCGAATTTCCTTTGAAGAAAATACGAATTTAATTTGAATTTGAGGATTCGCCTTTGATTATTAAATTCGCCTTTGAATATGAAATCCGAATTGTTTGGATGAATTTGCTTTGAAGATATGCGCCTTCTCTTCCGAAGAAATACGAATTTATCTTTGAAGTTTGCTTTGAAATTAATAAACTTCGATTTCGCTTTGAAAAATATAAACTTTGCTTTTGAAAAATACGAATTCCACTCAAGATTGGATTTGCTCTTAATGAAATTCGAATTTCCTTTGAAAGCTTGTGAATAACAATGAAGATTGCGCCATGTTAAATAAGAAGAAATTCGCACCAATTTGATAACTGCAAGAACTCAAAACCCTAACAAGAATAGAAATCCTTTGATTGGTTGCCTTTCAGTTGCACTGCCACTGACTGGAAGTTCAAATTTGAAATAAATAATAAAATATTTATTATCATGCAAGGGCGCCAAAAGTAGAAAATTGCTATTTATAAATAAGCATATTTGGAATTTCAGTTGACAATTTTGTTGAAGCTTTGAGATTCATCGTGAGACTTCAACGATTCCGAAAAGTCATCTCTTGAGCATATAGGCGTCCATTTTCTCAAGATACTTCATTTTTTACTAACTCCCTATTTTATAGCTGACAGCACTGTCACGACTAGCCAACTTCGACACTGATTTCTGGATGACCGGGTGATGCTGAGACTGATCTGAGATATTCATCGGAAAGCCAACTGAACAAGGAAGAAATGTCTGCTGGGAGACACCACTGCAAAATCCATCGTTTAACCCCTTGAAAAATTAGGCGCCCCTGATTAAATTGCTTTTACGGGTTCCAAACTTGAGCCATTTCTCAAACTGCAATCTGACACTTCAAACGGCTGCCGACGGTGAACGGTGAACCCTGCTGACAGGAAACGAAGCTCACTGCATGCCTAGAGACATTCTGCATCCAACGACTGTATGCACGACACCTGAATGCTGTGTTAAGGGCCTCAAAAGTAAAAGCGCCCTTGGCTCTTGGTTGCACTGGTGTCATTTTGACGAAAGTCGAACTTTCACCAAAACACCCTACTTTGACCTCTGATATCTGGAGCTGGGATGACCCGATTCAGGCACTATCTGTTTTAACGGACAGCCAGAAGGGCCCACAAAAGAAGTCTCTGGAGGTGACAAAGCAAGAAAACTGCTTCTAAGACCTCAAAAACTTTAGTGCGTATTTTATTTAAAATTACCGCTCCAGACTTGGCCATTTTCCGGACATCATCACTTTGCAGTATTACACTAAAGACCTCACACGTACGAGCGACTGCCAAATCCTGAAGGCTGACGGCTAGGCTTGTTGGATAGATAAAATGATTACGCTCAATAGCCGTGAAAACTTCGAACGCGAACGAGCTCATCTGACAAGCCTAAAGGCTAGGCGCCTCTGGACTGTGAAAATACACTGAAAATCCACAAAAAATGACTATAAACTCTAGTATAGCTGCCCCTATATTATTGTTTTTTGTTGCACAAATGGCATAGCCATACTCTACTTCACCCTTGAATTTTGTTTTCTTATCTTTGTCTATTTGTAATACAAATTGTGACAGGTTTCTTGGGGTCAAATGGGCTTTTTGCATAGATATTGAGGAGTTTAGAAGGACATCAAAATGGTTTTGTTGTGCTTACTAGCCTTGCTACACTCCCACTCCTGAATAAACCCCAGTGGCAGCCATACTTCTAGGAGTTCTAGCTCTACTTTTTTGCATTTGCACTTCAACCTCTTCACTATCACTATCCCCATTACTGCCCATGGTTTCTTTTGTTAAGAATTTAGAAGAGAGCTGCAAGTTCAAATAAAAGAAAAAATGAAAGAAAAATGCCCTCCCAATGTGTAAAAACTTGAAAAAAACTTTAAAAAATGCAAAACAAATTGAAAAAATAAATTTTAGATTGAAAACTTACCTCAAATGTAGTGAATTTGATGCCTTAGTGCCTTCTTTGCACTACTGTTCTCTCCTCTATCCACCACTTCTCTTCTACACAAGTTTGGAAATGTTAAAATGAGATGTTTTCCTTTTTGGTTCTTTTGAGGGTTGAATTAGGTTTAGAAATTGATTCTTAAATTATGATTGCACGTACCACTTTGGGTTCAATTCATAGGCAGCCATGTGTAAGGGATTGTTCAGCTTCTCCCATCTACGCTGAATGATCAGATGAATATGCTTAGTGTAGAATTGCATTGTGGGGTCCTCTCGCACAACAACCTTCATTTGATCAAGCATAGAATCAATGCACTCATACACCTCTCCAGGGAAGGTGCATTAGAATCCCTATATCTAATAACTCTGAAGATTGGAGTAATGATGGAGACAATATATTTTGCATTAGCCCAAAAGACATCATCCTTCACCACCTCCTCACCCTCAACCTCTGTTGTGTCTTTGATTGAGGGCACTGGTTCCATTCTGCTGTTATTACCACTAGTTGCAATGCCTCTTGCAACTCAAGCATCCTCTCCAAGATAATAAAATATGATGCATACTGAGTCTCTACAAGTTTCAAGAATTCCTTCTTAGAGGCCTGAAGACTGCATGTGAAGTGTGGTTGTTGCAGATAAACATCTGCACATCTCTAGCATCATTGACAATTGTTTTGATCCAATTGATTTTACCCATGTCCTTAAGTGCATTATTCATGGCATGCACACGACGAGTCCACCAAATATGTCTATAGGCTGCCTCAATCAACTTCCCTATAGCTCTGCACACATGGGTCACATCTATCATTACTTGCACCACATTTTATGGTTCAACCTCCTCTATAGCATCCTTGAGGATCTGGAACTGATAATGAGCATCCTTTCTATGCCCTGAACAATCAATAGCCCTAAAGAAATAAGGGCCCGCTGTAGATGTAACCATGATATTGATGAGTGAACGATGCCTAATGTTCGTTCACCCATCCATGACTATGCTCAATCCACTTGTGACCTAGGTTCTCTTCATCTTCTCCATCGAAATATTAATCTTGGAATAGTCTTGATCCAAGATCGTTGTCTTCAATTTAGTCTCCCCTGGTGGCACATATGATGATTCTGCCCTTATTATCTTTGACACAGCTTCCTTATAATAAGGAGAGTGAGCCACATGGAATGGAATTCCATTGGCAAAGAAGAATTTGCCAATGGCATCATCTGCCTCATCCTTTGCTTGCACATTGAACAAATCTGCCAATGGTTGTGAACTGTGTCACAGCATTCGGCGCATTTGAAGGTTAAAATTCGAAATTCGGCGAATTTCATAAAATCTCATGAAATTCGTTCAAATTCGTGCAAAATTCGTACGGAATAAAAGGCGCCTTCAGTTCTGTTAAAATACATTTTAATAACGCGAATTTTTAGGGCTTTTTCAATGGGTTATCATTATAAACAACACAGCAACCTATTGAAAGCTATGTCTCTCAGTTGAAGGCGAATTTCTGGTGTCTGTGACTGAAGGCGGGAGAGTTTTATTGTTTGCGACTGAAGGCGGGAGAGTTTTATTTGCGTCTACCTCCACTGCTTGTGACTCCAACATTTGCGACTTGGGAGTTTGTTATCGGCGAACCGTGACTGAAGGCGAGAGTTTATTAATTATTATCACTATCAACAAGCCTTGCATGCAATCCATTGCTACTCCTTCGAATCTGCAAGTCTGCGTATAGATAGTGGTGATGCCCTTCAGTGCGCTGACTACAGCATCACCACTTCAACTTTTTGTTGAGAGTTAGTATACCAATCACTTGTTCGCTTGGGTCGCAAGGAGGGAGCAACACCGTTCAGACCATTGGAAGTTTACCCCCGTACATGAATACATTTAGAAGCTAGGCGCTCGTGGGGTTGCAACTAATTGTATTTAGTATTCTTTTAATTTAATGTTAACGTTTCCTTATGCTTTATTTAGATTTAAGATTTTATTATTTTATATATATTATATTTATATTAAAAATTAATATTTAATATATTTATATTTACTATTATTTTAATTAATTTATTAATTATATGATTTTAATTAGAATAAAGTTATAAACTTCATAAAACTGTATTGTGTTTTAAAATAAAAATAAAAATTTAATATAATTTAAATGTTATTTTATAATTTAAAATTTAAAAATCATATAATTTTACATAAGGCGAATTTGATCCGAATTTTATACTTTTCAAATTTTTTCCTTGCCGAATTTCATCCAAATTTCATTGTTGCCGAATTCGAATTCGAATTCGAATCTTGTGACATAGGTTGTGAAGATGGACTAGGCATCTTACATTTCCCCTCAGGGTCTGCTACACTTGAATTGGATGGATTCAGTGGCCTTAGACTTTGCAAAATAGAAGTAGAAACTGTAGAAATCTGATTACCCCTACTCCTTTGTGGCAAAGTAGTAGAGACAGGTACTTCATCTTCATTACAACCCCATAATTTTAATACTTCAGACCTATACTTCAAGTTCCCTTCCACCTTTTTGCATACGTCTACACCATTTCCTTGAACAAGAAGGAAGTGAGCATTAGTTCTAGTAATGCTGCCAAACCATTCAAGATTACACATGTGGCACTTCCACTTTCTAGTGCCCCCAGCTGTCCCAGCCTTTTGCTGGTACCTTGGATGCAAACTATTTTAAAGGTGATTTTGGATCAAAGGGGCCCTTGGGCCATTTTTCGAGGATTTGAGAAGGGCAGCCATAATTTTGACTCCCAATAGAACTTGTTTTAGTTTGGGTATTAGACTCATAGTCACCTTCCACTCCTATGTCGGGATCATCAAATTCATTTTCACTTTGAATTTCTACTTCAACCTCTTGACCCTCATCCTCACTTCTGCTATAAGAACTCATTATGATAATGATGCTGCAAAAAAAAATGTTAAAAAAAAAATTAGAAAACCTATATGTTGCTGTCATAGTTTATTAATTTCAAATTTGCCAAATTAAAAACATTGCAATGAGTTTTGAAGTAGACATTGAAGTTTTGAACAATGAATTTGAACATTGAAATTAAAAACAGCAATGAAAATCATGATTTCAAGTTTTCTAAGTTTCTAACAGCAGAGTTTTAAAGTTTAAAGTTTAAACTTTTAAGTTTCAATGTTGAGTTTTTACTTTTCAATGACAACCATTCATAAATCTAAATGAGAAAATCATGCTTTCTAAGTTCTAACAGCTGCATTGTGCAATGAACAATTTGAAATTTGATTCTTGAATGATCAATGAACGAAAAAGTCAAAATGTTTTGAAAGAATGGCAAATGCCTACCTTTAATCTTGTTGCCCTCTTCCTCTTGCAAGAATGAAGAAGCTCCTTTGGGCTTGCTCTCTCCTAAGCTTGCTCCTAAGTCTCCTTGCAGCTCAAACTCAGACTTCACTCTTCCTCTTCAGACTATAGCCACTGATTTTGAATGAATTTGTGAATAAGAATGAGACAATATATCTCTCTAGGTCAGAAGTTGATTGAAATCAGTAGAGATGTCACATTCGAGGAAAATGTTGCATTTAGAAGATCCAAGGGGACTCATGTGGAGATTGACTATGATGAGCCTCCTCAGGATATGGAAGTTGACCATACTCCTAAGATTTAGAGGTAGACTTCCGAACCAAAGGAAGATGTTGATCCAATTGAGCCCTTGGAACCTACTGATGGGCCTACCGATATTGTGATTAGAAGAAAGATACCTCTTTGGGCTAGACAAACTATGCAAGAGGTTGAAAAGTTCGCAGCTCCTAGAGGTACATTCAGAGAAAGTAAAAGGCCACATAAGTTCTCCAGTTATGTTGCCTTCATGAGTCAGATTATTGAGTTTGAGCCTTCTAGTGTGCAAGAAGCTTCCAGTCAACAGGTTTGAAAAGATGCTATGTTAGAGGAGTACCAATCAATTCTCAAGAATGATGTTTGGGACATTGTTCCTAGACCCGAAGGAAAATCTGTGGTATCTTCGAAATGGCTCTTCAAGGTCAAGCATGCAGCTGATTGGAGCATAGAGAAGTACAAGGCAAGATTCGTGGCTCGTGGGTTTTCACAAAAAGAGGGAGTTGATTGTGAAGAAACATTTGCTCTTGTTGCTCGCTACACTTCTGTTAGGACCACCATTTCCATTGCTGCATCTAGAGGATGGAAGATTCATCAAATGGATGTGAAAACAACTTTTCTAAATGGTGTGATCGAGGAAGAAGTTTACATCGAGCAACCTGATGGGTTCGAGGTTCATGGGAAGGAGTCTCATGTTTGCAAGCTGAAGAAGGCCTTGTATGGTCTTAAGCAGGCTCCTCATGCATGGTACGAAAGAATTGATTGTTACATGTCAAGCTTGGGCTTCTTGAAGAATGATGCTGACTCTAATCTATACTTTAAGGTAATTGATGGTGAAGCATTGATTTTGGTTTTATATGTTGATGATTTGATACTTACTGGAGAAGAACACTTGATCATCAAATGTAAGAAAGAGTTGGCCTCTGAGTTTGAGATGAAAGACCTTGGACTCATGCATTACTTCCTTGGCTTAGAAGTCTGGCAGAAACTAGATGAGATGATTCTAAGTCAAGGGAACTACACCATTGATATACTTAAGAGGTTTGGTATGATGGATTTCAAATCCATGTCTACACCCATGGAGACCAACCTACATAAATTGAAGGAAGCTCCAGCTAGTTTAGGCTTGGTGGATCCTACAATGTACAAACAACTGATTGGGTGCTTGATGTATCTAGTTAACACTAGACCAGATATCTGTTATGCAGTGAGTGCACTTAGTCAATTCATGTGTGAACCAAGGCAGATACATCTTGTTGCAACTAAACATATCCTAAGATATTTGCGTGGCACAGTTGGATATGGGTTGAGATATTCTTCAGATGTTGACTTGGGGTTGCATGGTTATACTGATTTTGATTGGGCAGGATGTGTCACAGATCGGAAGAGTACCTCTGGTTGTTGCTTCAATTTGGGTTCTGCTATGATATCCTGGTGCAGTAGGAAGCAATCATCTGTGGCATTGAGTACAACAGAGGCAGAGTATATTGCAGCTTGTATGGCAGTTTGTGAAACAGTATGGCTTTGTTAGCTCCTTGCAGGATTGTTTGGACAATCAATGGAGCCTACTATCATTCATTGTGATAACCAGAGTTGCATGAAGCTTTCTATCAATCCTGTGTTTCATGACAGAACCAAGCATGTTGAGATCAAGTATCACTATATTAGAGATATGGTACTGCGAAAGGCTATACAGTTAAGGTATATCAACACTGATGAGTAGACAACATACATTCTCACCAAGCCCCTCTTTAGAATCAAGTTTGTGTGCTTTCGAGATAAGTTTGGTATGGTGGAGAATCCAACCTTAACTGAGAAAGAATCTCAGCATCAGTGAGCCTTTAGTGAGTTCTTCTCTGTGAGAGAAGTTCGAGGTGAAATCCCTTGTTTAATGAGTTCTTCTCTATGAGAGAAGTGTGAGGTGAAATCCCTTGTTAATGCATTTCTCTTGAAGATTTGAGGTGAAAACCCTTGTTTCCACCCTCTGAGAGAGTCATGGTGGATGTCATGTGTGTGACTCCATGACAACATCACGTGAGAGAATCCGTGATGATTTTTTGTACTTGTGTTTCACCCTCTGGGAGACCCATGGTGAAAAGTCATGTTGAGGTGACAACATCATGCAAGTGATGAACACTTGTACATACCATATATGGTTGTAGCCATTATGGTTGATATCATGTTGAGTGATATCTGATATCACGATGAGGTGATATTCTTCTTTCTCACTTATGGTTGTAGCCGTAGTGGTAGACATCACGATAAGGTGATTTGTCTTGTGCAGCTGGAAGTATCCTCCCTAGCTGAGAGGGAGTGTTGATGTTTATGATACAGCTTCAGTCATATTCTTCCAGCCATCTCCTTACTTTAGTTGATAAATTAAATCATAGCCCAAGGGGATATTTAATTTATAGAGCATCATGAGGCACGCTGTTTTATGAAGGTGCGATTTCCTTTCAAGGCCGACATCATGTTTCTTATGGGTGCGACTTGTTAAGAAGAGTTTTGATTTCTATATGGCCGACTTCTTTCCTTAATAAGGAATCACGTCTTTTGTTAATATTAATTATTTGTTAATTAATGAAGAGTTTGTGATAAGGCCGACCTCTTCTCCTTGGGCACGATTTTCTAGAAGGATGCGAATTCTTGAAGAGACATGCTTATCTCTTGTGGCCGACTTGTTTCATGAAGGATCACGTCCCTCTCTCTACATTGTATAAATATCCATTCATGTCTCATTGTTTAGCATTCATTATTCATATTCATTATAAGTCGTCACAATCATAAGTCCTCACATTCATAGAGCAAATTTTGTAGAGGAGCAGGTTGAGGATTTTTATAAGGCTGAGTCTCATTGCTATGTATCTACATCAGTTTTGTAGTGTCTCCAAATCCTCAAGGATGCTATAGAGGAGGTTGGACCACAATATGTGGTGTAGGTAGTGACAGATGTGGCCCATATGTGCAAAGCTGAAGGGAAGTTGATTGAGGCAGCCTATAGACATATTTGGTGGACTCCTTGTTGTGTGCATGCCATGAATAATGCACTTAAGGACATGGGTAAAATCAATTGGATAAAAACAATTGTTAGTGATGCTAGAGATGTGCAGATGTGTATTTGTAACCACCACACTAAACATGCACTCTTCAAGACCTTCTCCAAGAAGGAATTCTTGAAACTTGTAGAGACTCAATATGCATCATACTTTATTATCTTGGAGAGGATGCTTGAGTTGCAAGAGGCATTGCAACTAATGGTAATGACAACAGAATGGAACCGGTGGCCTGAGTCGAAGATACAGTAGGGGTTGAGGGTGACCGAGGTGGTGAAGAATGATGTCTTTTGGGCTGATGCCAAATATATTGTCTCCATCATTACTCCAATCTTCGGAGTTATTAGATATGGGGATTCTAATGCACCTTCCCTTGGAGAGGTGTATGAGTGCATTGATTCTATGCTTGATCAAATGAAGGTTGTTGTGCGAGAGGACCCCACAATGCAATTCTACAGCGAGCATATTCATCTGATCATTCAGCGTAGATGGGAGAAGCTCAACACTCCCTTACACATGGCTGCCTATGCATTGAACCCGAAGTGGTATGTGCAAAAGCCTAACAGATATAGAGGATGTTGAGGTGAAGGATGGATTCATGAAGGCCATTGAGAAATTGTATGATCTTGTAGAGGCCAACTTGATTCATACTAAGTGGACAAAATTTGCCACTCTTTGGGGATATTCAAAGGAGGCCAAGATAAATTTGGAGACTATGTTACAGGAGGACCCCAAGTTGTGTTGGACTCTATGTGGACCTAGATCTTTGATTACTACTCTAGCCATTCATTTGTTGTCCCAAGTTTCTAGTTCTTCTGCTGTTGAGAGGAACTGGTCTACTTATAGCTTCATCCACTCTGTTAAGAGGAACATGCTTACTTCGAGGAGGGTATAGAAGTGTGGCTGTACATAGTGCCTTGCATCTCATTGATCGCAACACACTTATGTACAAGGAGAGTCCGACAACCAGATGGGATGTAGAGCCGAAAGATCCAACACATATTGATGATGATGCTACATAGACAAGGCTGGTTGATATTTGGTATAGATGAGTTTGAGCATGTGGGGTCCAACAGTTCCTGTGATGAGGAGATTGACATTGAGCTTGGGGATGATTAGAGGCATCAAGCCATTAGCCATTGACTCATAGTCATTAGTATTACTATCTAGTATTTACTATTTTGTTTTTGAAGTTTGAAGTTTGAACATTGTTGATTGTAATTATGAATCATGATTATGAAATTTTGAAACTTCTCATTCTCATTCCGATGTCTATATTTTGATTTTCAGTCTTCACTATTAAAATTTAATTTTAAAATTTAAAAACTACTACTATTTCAATGCGATCATTGCAATATGTTTAAACTTTACTTATTGCTTAGGCTTCTACAGTTATACATCTTTTTATAACTAATTTTTCAAGTACTATATGTATTTCAGCACTGCAACCCTGTCGTTGTCCCCTCGCTGTCCCCAAACTTAGGCCCTTTGTCTTTGCATCGGGAAACTTCATGGAACATTGCTGTCAAGTATTTTGAACATCATACAATAACTAATTGCAATCAATAACCTATAGAAAGGATTTTAATTTATCAACCACTACAATTTTATAACCTCAGGTATATGAGTTTATCAATATAAACGACCATATACAGCTATGTACAAGAATTTTAGTATCTTCCATCAAGATTCCAATATCATAAAATTAGGTGACCACATAAATTGGATTTTTCCATATAAAGTTTAAACCATACACAAAACTATCCCACAAAAACACATATACATGTGCAATCAAACACAACAATTGCTTAGGCGTAGCATAATATATTGCATCAACACCTACAAATCCCTTGAAAGCTCAACATCACTTACATTTGCTAGTGAAGTCAAGTACATATCTACACCAAGGAAGTCTTTGGAAAAATAGTATGCTGAAGCACTTTGTCGTGACAAAGAATGTTTGATAGTTCTCTTCTAATTTGTTCGGCTACCATCTAGACTCTTCTTGGGTGAGCCATACACATAATGTAATTGTGTGTCATGCCTCGCCACAAATACATTATTGTAGCCCCTTTAATTTATGGTCTAGACAATTGAAACATAAGATCACCCATGTAATTAAAGGTAGCGCCAAAGATATGTAACAAGGTGGCGCATATATATAGAAGATTTTAATTGAACTACTAAAGGCAACAATTAAGGAGGTTCAAACAAAGGCAATGCTTGGATTAAGGAGGGGTGCATCCCTTGTGAGGGGTGATGATTATAAAGGTTGTGACTATTCACTTCCCCCCACCCCCCTGAAGGATATATAAAGGAGGTCGAATCAATTGTGAAAGCAATCAAGTGGATGTGATTGGAAAAAGGAAAATAAGAAATTGGAATATAAGATATAAGATGTCTATTGGAAATAAATATTGTTTCAGCAAGAATATTATTGGGAAGTTTGAAAATATATATCTCATAATTGCATAATGATATTTTATTACTAATGAATATAGTAGATTCCTTTAGTAATCTATTTCAAATTTATAGAAGTTTTTTGCAAATAGGGAGGCCGATCGACCTTTCCTTCATGAAGCACACCACCTCAAATGGAGCACTTGTGGGTCGGGAAGCGTACGAGTGCTCCTAGGCTTGTTGAGAAAGGCAGTCTTCATGCATCCTATCAAGCATGCCACCCCGAGATGGAGTGCTCGTGGGCTAGGAGGCGAATGAGTGCTCCTAGTGGACTTGAGATCCTACAATATTTGTGGGCTAGGAGGCGGATGAGTGCGCTCCTAGGCTTGAGGATCTTAACTATGCCACCTTGAGATGGATGGACGAGGACCCACGCATGCTCTTGCAATACAAGGACAGCCATCCTTGAGATTGCAATTTGCAAACATTTCGAGTGAATTCCTAATATGATTGGCTATAGGAGTATGCCTTCGAATAACCATTAATGATGTTAAGATATTTTGAATTCAAATGTTAATGATGCTATGAACTATAGATCTAACTATTATGATGTTTTAGCTATAGTGTATTGCTCTCAATTTTATAATATTTTTTGTATTAATTTTAATATAACTATAAAATTGATACTCATTATTGCTAATATCAATTTTTAGTGATTATTATTGTTTTGCAGGCCTAAATTTAGGAATATCCCAAAAGGGGACATTACAATTGGTATCAGAGCCTTAATCCTTAGTTAGAGGATCAAAGAGTAGTTTATACAATTAAGCCAAAGGGCTTAACGGGCATTGGAAAGAGAAACAAGGAAACTTTCTGCAAGAAACAACCCTACTCAAAGCAATAAAATGAGTGAACAACTAGGAAATGAATTGAGGGCCTTCATGGAACAAAACGAGAGGACAACTTTTGAAATGACCCCCTTACATTTTTTTCAATTTTTCACAAGCAGTTTCACCCGTTAACGTTAGAGAAATTTTAAACCAACACTGGAATGTAACCCTACACCAAGAATGTACAACAAGATCCCAATGACGGGCGAGGTGTGAGCATATGGCACCGGGGATCATTACCTTGTAAACTGAAATGTTGGAAATACAAATTATGCAATTCGACCACTTATTTAGCAGAAGTGGATTGACGGCTCAGCTGATCAACAGATGAGAAATGCAAGTACAAAAAGTAAAGATGGCGAGGCTTGTCTCTTCCACCAAACGGTGGGAATGAAAATGCTTATGCAAGAAGAGTAAATAGAGTGGCGAGGCTTGCTCTCTTCCACTAAAAGTGGGAATACAATAGTGATATGCAGAAAAGTAAAAGAGTTGATTAGTACTACTGATTCAGCATTACAATGGAAGTGTAATCTGCTAGTAGCCAAGTATTATTGCTGTCCAAGTAGTTGCAAATGATATCAAATGTTTTCCAAACTTCAAAAGACTCACAACCACGAAAAACAAGCCCAAAAACTCCAACTACTACAATTTGATATAACAGACCAGCAACTAGAAGACACACCAAAATACTCCTAACTCTCCAAATCTCAACAGATTATCATGAAATCAAGTGCAAATGACTCTAGGTGAGATGGCGACCAAATCAAGACAAAGAAATTGCAGCAAACTCCAGCGAATGATTTATGCACGGTTCCCAAGACAAGCCACAAGCATGGTATGGCCTGGAAGAAGGGCAACCTCAAGATAAAAATCCAAATCCTCAAGATAAATTTTGATAATCATCAAAGTAGGACGCCTAGGATAGGAGAATAGATTAAGCCATCACCCAGAACCAACAAAAATTCACCCAAGGAGATACGAGCAAAAACGACCTACAACAACTCCCCAAACCAGCAACCTGTAAACTGTAAAGACACACCAAAACATCAGAAAACATCAATATAAAACTTATCCATATTGCCCAGTCTGTTCTTCAGTGTAAAGAATAGTCTCTCTATCTCAGCTAGTTGCTATCTTTCAAGCAAGAAACCAAGAGTAGCTAAGAGGTATGCATTCCTCGAAGCAATTCAATCACTATTTCGGCAGCACTTCGTTATATTTTTTTCAAGGATGGAAAGAATGAAGCCAACACTCATATTTATAGCCTTTTGTCTCCAAATTCAAATTCAATCTCCCTCCAAGATGGACACCTAACTCAAATTCACATTCACTTTTTCAGTATTCTCCAATTTGCATTTCATTTCAGCCTTTTCCAAGTTGTCCACTTCATGAAGGCATTTCGCTTTATCAAAAAATACAAATAAACATAAAGTGGCGTCCCAAAATAATAAAGTGAGATACTTTATAAAAATGACTTATTTCTCCATAAGGTGTCCACCAACCTTATCAATTTTCACTTTATTAAAATATTTTACCTCAACAAGTAAAGCATCCATTTCAAGCTCTGACCTGCCAAAAATAGCTCAAAAGTGCTGAAGACCAAAACTGCTCAAACTGATTTGCTTGAAATAGCCTCAGAACTGGCTTGCTAAAAACCTACTAAAAGTAGCACTTATTAAAAATAGCATAATGCTAAAAATAGTAAGTGTGTCCAAAAGCATTTTATCCATATTTTGAGCTGCCGTCACAACTTATTAAAAATAGTAAGTCTGGAAAAGTCCTGTTTCAGTTGCATGTCTCTTTGAAAACCCAGAAGGAATCGAGAATCAAAATTGTAAAACTCCAACATGCAAGTGTCCAAAATTGCCAAAACATCCTCCTAGAAAATAGGAAACCCTAATTTCTGCTTCCGACTAGCCTACGGGCCTTCGGGATAGGCTAATGGCCAACTGCATTGATCGCTGCTGAGAAGGGGACATTACAGTCCGCCTTTCCCAAGATTGCTTGTCCTCAAGCAATCGCAAGTCTGGATGCTGCAAAATCTCCTCATTCTCCCAAGTAGCATCCTTAATAGGCAATTTCTTCCACTTCACCAAATACTCTTTGATTGTCCTCCTCAAAGAGCGTTCTTTGAAATCAATGACCTCTGGAATCAAGACTAACTGTCCCTTATCCAATGGAGGCAAATCTAAAGAAGCAACAACATTGTGCCCAAGCATCTTCTTTAGGTGAGACACGTGGAAGACATTTTGAACTTTGTTACTTGCTGGTAGCTCCAACTCGTAAGCCATTGCACCAACTCTCCAGATGACTCTGAATGGCCCATAGAAACATGGCTTGAGTTTCTCTACTCCTCTCTTCTTGAGAGTAGACAGTCTGTAAGGCTGGAGTCTAGGATTGACCATGTCACTAACCTCAAATGTGCGCTCAACACGCTACTGATCGACATACATTTTCTGCTGATTTTGTGCTATCTGGAGATTGTTCTTCAAAGATTTCAAAATATCTTGACTTTGCTGCAGCATATCCTTTGCTTGAGGGGCTTTGCAATCACCAAACATCAAATCAACAAAGCTAGGGGCCTCATATCCATAGAGCGCCATGAATGGAGACATTTTGATAGACATGTGGAAGGATGAATTGTAGCAATACTCTCCTAAGTGAAGCCATCTCACCCAAGCCTTCTGCTGCTCCGAAACATAGCTTCTGAGATAGCCCTCCAACCACTTGTTCACAATCTCCGTTTTCCCATCAATTTGTGGGTGATAACTAGTGCTTGGAGTGAGCACTGTACCACTCAATCTGAAGATCTCTTGCTAAAAAGTGCTTAGGAACTTGCTGTCCCTATCACTCACAATGTTTTTCAGCAACCCATGCAATCTAAGCACCTCATGAAAGAACAAATTTGCAACTTGAGCTGATGAAAATGAACTAGTAATTGCAAAGAAATGGGAAAACTTGGTTAATCTATCAACCACAACATAGATACAATCTTTGCCTTGAGCTTTTGGCAACCCCATGATGAAGTCCAGGGATATACTTTCCCATTTTTGATTGGGAATTGGTAGAGGCTGCAACAAACCAGCTAGAAATGTATGCTCATTCTTGTTCATTTGGCAAGTGTGACACTCTTTAATGTAGCGCAAGAAATCATCTTTTAACCCCTTCCATGAAAATCTTTCACGGATCTGCCTATAGGTCTTGAAATAACTTTGATGACTAGCAAGTGGAATGTCATGGAAAGTCTGCAAAATCTTCTTTTTGAGTGTAGATTTGGGCACCACGAAGATTCTTCCTTTGTAGTGTATCAAACCATCAACCACCTTGTACCTTTCATCATGAAAAGTACCTTCAACAATGTTGGTTGCAAACTAATTTTTTGCATAATCAACAAGCAACAACTCCTTCCAATCAGTAGTAAGCTCACACAATGAGTTCAAATGAGGCCTTCATGATAGTGCATCCGCCACAATGTTGTTATTGCCTTTGATATATTCAATGTCAAAATTGTAAGCTTGAAGCTTACTCACCCACTTTTGTTGCCTTTCATTCAAATCCTTTTGGTGCATAAAGTTTTTGAGACTATCGTGATCAGTTTTGAGTCTTGACAACAAATTTGCTCCCCATGGAGTATTGTCTAAGCTTGGCCAATGCATGCATGATTGCAAGCATTTCTTTGTCATAGATGGAATAAGTCTTCTCTACACCTCTTAGCTTTCTGCTTTCAAACACAATAGGATGTTTTTCTTGCATCAAAACAACACCAACTCCTTCTCCTGATGCGTCACATTGCAGCTCAAATGGCTTGGTGAAATCTGGTATAGCCAAAACTGGACATGAACTCATAATCTTCTTGAACTTATCAAAAACCTCTTGTGCCTTTTCTAACCAAACAAAGGCTCCCTTTTTGGTGAGATCAATAAGAGTAGCAGCAATTTGAGAGTAGCCTTTTACAAATTTTCTATAGAAGCTACAAAGACCCAAGAACCCCTTCAAATGTGCCAAGTTCTCTGGAGGTGGCCAATCCAAGATTGCCTTGATCTTCTCTGGATCAACTTTCACTCTTTCAGCATTGATTATGTGACCAAGGTAGAGCAGCTCCGTCATTTCAAATTCACATTTGAACTCTTTGGCAAATAAACTCTTAGATTCCATGATGCTAAGCACTTCCTTCAAATGCTTAAGATGTTCTTCCCATGTCTTGCTTAAAATGAGCATATCATCAAAGAAAATCAACACAAACTTCCTCAACTGCTTCTGAAATATTCGGTTCATACAAGATTGGAAAGTAATAGGAGCATTAGTCAACCCAAAGGGCATGACTAGGAAATCAAAATGACCATAATGGCATCGAAATGTCGTCTTCTCAACATCTGATCCCCTCATGCGAATCTGATAGTACCTTGAAAAGAAGTTGGCTCCATGTAACTCATCAGTGAGCTCATCTACCTTGGGAATAGGATACCTGTTCTTGATTTTTTTTTGATTCAACGCATGGTAGTCCACACACATGCGAATGGTGCCATCTTTCTTCTTCATGAGCAAAACTGCTGAAGCAAAATGACTCTTGCTTGGGCGAATGAAACCCATCTCCAAGAGTTCTCTAATCTTCTTCTAAATCTCATCTTTTTGCTTCTTAGGATACCGGTATGGGGTTGTGATCACTGGCTTGGCCCCTTCTTCAAGTTCTATGACATGCTTAGTTCCCCTTTCAGGTGGTCTCCCAGGAGGTAGATCAACAAAGACCTTACTCTTCTTAGTGAGCAAAGACTGGATATCAGGTGGATAGTGCCTCTTTGTTTCAACTGGATCAGTTGGTAGAATCATACACTCCGCAGCCCACTCAACTTGATCATGTTAGATCAACCTCTCCATTCGTTTGAAAGACAATTCGAGGGCCATCGTTTGACATTCCTCTTAGCACCACCCTCTTTCCATCGGATTGAAACTTCAACTCCATTGTTTGCAGATTTAGAGAGATCTCCCCAAGAGATCGCAGCCATTGAATGCCAAGGACAACATTCGTATCTCCAATGCTAACAACGTAGAAGTCATCTTTGACCTCATGGTTGCCCAATTGCAAAGACATGTTAGCAACCTTCCAATTGCAAGAGATTTGAAACCCATCTGCTACCATGACTTTGAAACTTTCAAATTCTCTAGTTTTGAGTCCTCTCTTTGCAACAACTCTTTCATCAATGAAATTGTGTGTTGCTCCAGTGTCAATCAAAGCAACAATTCGATGCCCTCCAAGCATACCACAAACCTTGAAAGATTCGTTCTTTTGAAAACTAGAGAGCTGGGCAATGGGCCCCCCAACTTCTTGCTCATGATCAGACTCTTTTGGAGCCTTTTCTTCTTCGCTATCCCTAAAATCAGACTGCTGTTCTGAGAAATCAGATTCTGATCCAAAATCATAATAGGCTTCCATGTGATGTGCCTTGCTCTTTCCATAGCATCGGTGATCCTTTGACCAAGGCTCGCGGCAAGTGTTGCAAACTCCATCCTTTCTCAGCTACTTTCAGAGCTCTTCAGTCATCTTTGGTGGAAATTTCTTGGGTTGACTTGATGAGTGCTTCTTGTCCTTCTTATGAGAAAAGGGCTTGGACTGAAATTTAGGCCTAGGGGCAGCCAACTCCATGCTTCTAGCTTTCTTGATAACTTCATTGAGACTTGGTGGATTGAATGCTTTTACCCACCCCTTCAATGGTTCCATCAAACCTTATGAGAACAACACAACAAGTCTTATTTCAGTGATGTTGGGCACTATCAAGGAAAGCCTTTGAAACTTTGCAATATATGCATCCAATGAGCCATGTTGTTTTAGTTGGGCAAGCTTACGAAACTTCACTTCAGGATTCTTAGTATCAAACCTCTCGATCAACTTGTTGGTGAACTCTTCATATGTTTGGATGAGGTTGTGGCCAAGAGTGACCAAACCATGATACCACCATCATGGGCAGCTCCTTTCAAGTGCAAGGTTGCAAACTTTATGGCATCTTCATCAGGAATAGGTCTTAGCGAGAGGTAGTTGTCAAGCTTTTGAACCCACGATCTTGTTGTACATTTATCACTTCCATCAAAGTGAGCCAAAGTCACCTTTCCAAGGGCTTGCTAATAATCTGTTCTAGGGCCTATAGGAGGACAATATTCAATTCTTTTGCCATTCCTTTTGTTTCTTTGGTTCATGAACTGATCAAAAGTCTCTTGGTCTCTAAGATCAGGAGGTAAAGTGGTGTACTCCATGTAAGCTTGCCTTGCTTCATCTGCAAAAGGTATCGTGGGCTCCGCTTGTGGTTCTTCCCTTTGAGTGAATGTAGGGGAAAGAGGTATAGAGGTTGATCCTCTAGAGGTGGCCTCATGTTGGTTGATAGTTCTGTCTCTCCCAATGCCATTGTTGCCATTGATACCATTGTTTTCCCCAACATTATTGTGTTGGTTTTGGGGCTGATTTTGAGTTGCTTGTTGATCTATTCTTGCTAGCAACCACGACATCATATCTATCATGCCATCAAATTTCCTTTCCATTCTAGCTTCCTTTTCTTCCATTGAAAGTCTAGGACCTTCTGACATGTTTTCAACTGCTTTACCTGTCTCTCTCAAAGCCTCTGAAAGAGTCTCTGCCTCTAGAACTGGTGGACACTGATGTTGAGTTCTTGCCTAACTTCTAGTGAAGTATCTGTTTTCTCTATCACACATTTGACAACTGAGCTCTGATGATCACAGGATGGCAGGATCTTGGCTCTGATACCACTGAAATGACCCCTTTACAATTTTTTCAATTTTTCACAAGTAATTTCACCTGTTAATGTTAGAGAAATCTTAAACCAACACTAGAATGTAACCCTACACCAAGAATGTACACCAAGATCCCAATGATGAGCGAGGTGTGAGCATATGGCGTCGAGGATTGTTAGCTTGTAAAATGAAATGTTGGAAATATAAATTATGCAAATCAACCACTTATTCAGCGGGAGTGGATTGATGGCTTAGCCGATCAGTAGATGAGAAATGCAAGTATAGAAAGTAAAGATGGCGAGGCCTGTCTCTTCCACCAAACGGTGGGAATGAAAATGCTTATGCAAGAAGAGTAAATAGAGCAGCGAGGCCTGCTCTCTTCCAATAAAAATGGGAATACAATAGTGATTTGCAGAAAAGTAAAAGAGTTGATCAGTACTACTGATTCAACGTTACAATGTAAGTGTAATCTGCAAGTAGCCAAGTATTATTGTTGTCCAAGTAGCTGCAAATGATATCAAATGTTTTCCAAACCTCAAGAGACTCACAACCATGAAAAACAAGCCCAAAAACTCCAACTACTACAATCTGATATAACAGACCAACAACTAGAAGACACACCAAAATACTCCCAACTCCTCTAAATCTCAACGGATTATCATGAAATCAAGTGCAAATGACTCTAGGTGAGATGGCGACCAAGTCAAGACAAAGAAACTACAACAAACTCCAACAAATGATTTATGCACGCTTATCATGAAATAAGAGTGCATAAATCAAACTACTCCTAACTCCTCTAAATCTCAACGGATTATCATGAAATCAAGTGCAAATGACTCTAGGTGAGATGGCGACCAAGTCAAGACAAAGAAACTACAACAAACTCCAACAAATGATTTATGCACGCTTCCCAAGACAAACCACATGCATGGTACGGCTTGGAAGAAGGGCGACCTCAAAATAAAAGTCCAAATCCTCAAGATAAATTCTGATAATCATCAAAGTGGGATGCCTAGGATAGGAGAATAGATTAAGCCATCACCTAGAACCAATAAAAATTCACCCAAGGAGATATGAGCAAAAACAACCTACATCAACTCCCCAAACCCGCAACCTGTAAACTATAAAGACACACCAAAACATTAGAAAACATCAATATAAAACTTCTCCATATTGCCCAGTCTGTTCTTCAGTGTAAAGAACAGTCTCTCTATCTCAGCTAGTTGCTATCTTTCAAGCAGGAAACCAAGACTAGCTAGGAGGTATGCATTCCTCGAAGCAATTCAATCACCATTTCGGCAACACTTCGTTATATTTCCTTAATGGATGGAAAGAATGAAGCCAACACTCATATTATAGCCTTTTGTCTCCAAATTCAAATTCAATCTCCCTCCAAGATGGACACCTAACCCAAATTCACATTCACTTTTTCAGTATTCTCCAATTTGCATTTCATTTCAGCCTTTTCCAAGTCGTCCACTTCATGAAGGCATTTCACTTTATCAAAAAATACAAATAAACATAATGTGGCGTCCCAAAATAATAAAGTGAGATATTTTTTAAAAATGACTTATTTCTCCAGAGGGTGTCCACCAACCTTATCAATTCTCACTTTATTAAAATATTTTACCTCAACAAGTAAAGCGCCCATCTTAAGCTTTGACTTGCCAAAAATAGCTCAGAAGTGCTGAAGACCAAAACTGCTCAAACTGACTTGCCTGAAATAGCCTCAGAATTGGCCTGCTGAAAACCTGCTAAAAAGAGCCATTGCTAAAAATAGCACTTACTAAAAATAGCATATTGCTAAAAATAGTAAGTGTGTCCAAAAGCATTTTAACCAATTTTGAACAGCTGTCGCAACTTACTAAAAATAGTAAGTCCGAAAAAGTCCTTTGTTTCAATTGGATGTCACACCACTGTGAAGCTCTCTGAAAACCCAGAAGGAATCCTGAATCAAAACTGTACAACTCCAACATTCAAGCCTCCAAAACTGCCAAAACATCCTCCTAGAAAATAGGAAACCCTAATTTCTGCTTTCGACTGGCCTATGGGCCTCCGGGATAGGCTAGTGGCCAACTGCATTGATCACTGCTGAGAAGGGGACATTACAACTCGGGCCTTTATGAATAACTTCTCCAAACCCTACAAAACTTGAATAACATAATCAACACTCTTAGACCCAACTAGTCTAATGGGACGAATGTAAATTCTAATCATTCGGAGAACAAAAATAGATCACCACTAGGGTCAACACCTAGGTTAACAAAACCCTTATTCTTACCTTAGGAAGGGCCAACAAGAGAAGAAGAAGAAACCAATCCACCAGTTGGGCCTACTCAAGGTTGAACCCTGAAATTAGGAGAAATATCCCATTTGAGGAATATTGTGATGCGAGGTCACAAACTACCCATAGAAAGGTAAAAAGACAACCAAATAAAGACTTATGCCAAAGGGTGAGTAAAATGAATCCCCAACTTTGATGGATCGGGAAAGGTCACTACACATTCATGGATCGAAAAGTTGGATACCTATTTCTCCCTTATTCCCATGACTGAAAGGATGCTATCAAATTTTCCATTTTGCATCTAGAAGGGGTTGCACAAATTGGTGGTATCATGGTATTATTACCCAAGGGCACCAAAACATTGTTACCTATGATGAATTTACACAAAAACTCATAGATCAATTTGATCAAAAGCAACCTAAAAGGCACTTCAGAGAACTAACCCAATTGAAACAACAAGAGTCAGTAGAAGATTATGTGGGAAAATTTTAAAATATCTTAGTCGTGGTACCTGAGATTACTGAGAGAAGGCTAAGATACTTTTTTATCGAAGGGCTATCAGAATCAATTTATGGTTTCGTGAGCGCTCTTGACCCCACGTCTCTTCAAGATGCAATCCAAAAGTTCTTGAGGTCAAAAACTACAACAACAAAAGAAAGGAGCTATTCAAAGAATATGCCTTCAAGGTCATATAACCAACCCTCCTACAAATGAAAATGGCAACCAAGGACACTACCTCCTCGATCATGCAAAACATGGGAAGATATGTCAGAACTTCGAAAGAAGGGATTATGTTTTTAAGTGTAAGGAAAAATGGGAGGTGGGACATAGATGTGCAAAAAGAGGGCAAGCACACAACTTGGAAGCAGTCTCGGATGAAGAAATGAGTGAAGAAGAACTTGAATCCCAAAATAAGAAAATGCAAGTGGTTTCTTAGCCACACTTTCGAGAGCACCTAAATATCACCCCTTCAGAATCCGTAGTTTTCTAAAAGGGCAAAAAAGTGACTGTCCTAGTGGATGGTGGTGCCACCTATAATTTCATTGATGAAGGTAGATTGACAAGAATGAATTTAGAAAATGAAGGTTGTGAGGGATGCAAGGTGGTCATGGCCGATGGAATTACTATGCCTTGCACACAAATGATCCATCAACTAAGTATCACCTTGGGAAGACATAAAATAAGTGAAGATTTCTATGTAGTGAATATAGGAGATACGGATGTAGTTTTGAGCATCCAATGGTTACATTCCTTAGGAAGATATTATGAAGACTCTCAAAAGATGGAACTTTGTTTCCAACGCAATGGCCAAGAAGTAATTCTCCAAGGCCTATCGAATGGGCCCCCAGGAGTACTATCATCGAAAAAGGATGTAAAGAGCTTTTAGGCACAAACTAGTAGTTACCAAAGCTATGAGACCTACATGGTCTTTGGGTTACAAGTTATTAGCTCTTAAGATTCCCAATGAAGGAACAATCAATCATTCTCTAACAACTCAACTGAGTTAATGATAAAATCTAATGATATAACTTGACTTTCATTTCTCAAATAGAAATCCATATGGGTTACAAGTTATTAGCTCTTAAGATTCCCAATGAAGGAACAATCAATCATTCTCTAACAACTCAACTGAGTTAATAATAGAACTTGAATTTCATTTCTCAAATAGAAATCCATATGTGGCCATCACTAGTTGTCATGGGATCTTAGGCATAACTAAGATACAAAGAGGAATTTAGATTTATTTACACATTATATCTTACTTCCAAATTTCAAGATATAAGTGCACAAAGATATCATCTTGACCTAGGATTGTCAGTCTCTTAAAAAGCCAACCTATTGAAGTCCACGAGGTCATGATTGCATTCATGAACAAGGAGCGATCCATTTTGAATCTTTGATGCATCCAATGCTCCCACAATAATTGAGTAAAGTCAGCTAGAAGATTTGGACACACCTCATAAATAGTGCTCGACACATTTGGCAGTTCTTTAGCAACTTTATTCCTACAAATCATATAGGTGATATCAAAGCAAGTGAGAAAATTACACCCAAACTTCAACTAATTGATGATAGCTAAGCTCTCTAATCAAGACTGATTAACTTATAGTGATCACAATTGACAGCGGCCTCAAATTCAAGGCTAAAAGAATCTCAAAACATCTATGGATAAAACTTACCATGTAGCAACACCATGGCTAAAGCCTAAGACATCCCAATAAAGAATTGCAGTCATCATTGATTAGAAAGAACCCGCATGATCCCTAACATTCTCTAAAAATCATGCAAATATATAATTTCAATTATCATCAATTGCAATGAACCAACTTGATTCCTTCTTAAGCCCAAAACCATTTCAACTTGTGAGAAATTTATTGCTCACATAAAGCAAGACCCCTTCCATTCTACATTATGCAATATGCTTGTGAAACAGATATGCAAGGAAAAATTGGAAAGCTACAAAATAAGCTTGATTATGCAGTTAATGAAAGAAAAGTGTTGAACACGAAACATGAGGAATTACGCACCAAACATAGAAATAATAAAAGTGAGTCAAGGAAATACAATAAAAGGGCCAAGATGGTCAAGGATTAGAGAATATGGGATTCTAGTAGGGTGGACTTAGGAAGAAAAAATGTAGAACTGCAAACTAAGCTTAATGAAACAAGAGTATTGAGCCAAGGACATGAAGAAATGCACACAAAGCTAAGACCAGAACAAAACAATTTGGAAAACACATTGAAAGAGTGTAATGATATAAATAAGAAATTACAAAAGAAAATGATTGAAAAAGGTCTCTTATTTGATGCTTGTAAGGTGAAGTTGGAAGAAAGAACTGTAGGGCTGCAAGATACCTTTTTGTTTCTTCTCTCTAAGGATGAGAGAAGAATTGTCTTAAATTACGAACCTTGCCTGTTACCAACTCTTGGTTTTGTTATTGAGAGTTATTAGGCAATACCAATACATAAGTGCAAAGAATACAGGACATTAAATTGTCCTCACACATTAGATGATGGTATCAACCTTATGATATAAAATGACTATATTGGCAGTTTGGCAAGTATATTAACAACTCTTCAGGAACATCATTGTAGTACAGAGTTGGACATGACCAAGATAATGAAATAAACAACACTTGGTTTAGAATTTCCAATTCTTGATCATATCGAAGTATCACAATAGAAGCCAATTGCATCACAAGGAAGATCTAGGGATTACAATTCTCCAAAGCTGATTAGGGATCCTAGTATGTTAGAATTTAGTACTTGACATAAATAGTTAAATAAATAAATTAACATGCTATTGTTAATTTAATAAATAAATTTAGTTTTGGAAGTTATATTCCTGTAATTAGTTTCATATGGGAATAATGGCCTTATAAAGCCAAAACTATGTAATAGTTTTTTGTGTAATGTGAATGACTAAATTTTAATTTGAGAGCAATCTCATTTTTTCTCTCTCATTTCAATATGGTATTGGCAAAAATGATTCAGTGACAAATTAAAACTACTTGAGGGCAAGCAATCTTTGGAAGGGTGGACTGTCATGCCCCACCACAAATACCAGATTGTGGCCCCTTTAATTTATGGTCTAGACGATTGAAACATAAGATTATTACCAAAGATATGTAATAAGGTGATACTAATATATAGAAAACTTTAATTGAACCACTAAAGGCAGTGATTATTACATTGACAATGATTAAGGAGGTTAAAACAAAGGAAACACTTGGATTAAGGAGGGCTGCATCCCTTGTAAGGGGTGTGATGATTATAAAGGTTGTGACTATTCACCTCTCTTCCACCCCTCTCGCACCTTCCCCCTCCCCCCATGAAGGATATATAAAGGAGGTTGAATCAATTGTGAAAGGTATCAAGTGGATGTGATTGGAAAAAGGAAAATAAGAAATTGGAATATAAGATATCTATTGGAAATAAATATTGTTTCAACAAGAATATTACTGGGAAGTTTGAGAATATATATAATTGCATAATGATATTTTATTACCAATGAATATAGTAGATTCCTTTAGCAATCTATTTTGAATTTATAGAAGTGTTTTGCAAATATGGAGGTCAATCAACCTTCTGAATTTACGAGAGGTGAAGTACTGGCCTTTCCTTCATCAAGCACACCACCCCAAGATGGAGTGCTCATTTGCCGGGAGGCATATGAGTGCTCTTGGGCTTGTTGAAGAAGGCAGTCTTCATGCATCTTATCAAGCAGACCACCCTGAGATGGAGTGCTTGTGGGCTGGGAGGAAAATGAGTGCTCCTAGGCTTGATCAAGGGGACGGAGCACCTCCAAGGTGGACTGAGGAATGGAATGGACCTGAGATCTTGCCATGTTTGTGGGCTAGGAGGCGGATGAGTACTTTTGGGCTTGAGGGTCTTCTCAAATACGCCACCCCGAGATGGATGGACGAGGACAACCATCCTTGAGATTGCGGTTTGCCAACATTTCAAGTGAATTCCTAATATAATTATCTATAGGAATATGCCTTAGAATAACCATTAATGATGTTAAGATATTTTGAATTCAAATGTTAATGATGCTATGAACTATAAATCTAACTATTATGATGTTCTAGCTATGGCACATTGGTCTCAATATTATAATATTTTTTGTATTAATTTGAATATAAATGTAAGGTTGATACTTGTTATTACTAATATCATTTTTTAGTGGTTATTATTGTTTTGCAAGCCAAAATTTAGGAATATCCCAAAAGGAGACATTACATTGTGTCTTTCGGATTCTCCTAATCTTGGGTCCATGGGGATATATGGTAATTATACCTAAACTTGGCTATTGTTGTGTGGGCATTAACTGCAATTGTGTGAAGAGAATGGGGGAATTGCAGGCAATGAAGTTATTGATTCCTAATGAACCATCTATTATATTTTCAAATATTGACAATATGGGTATTATTAATACTTAATATACTCTCACTCCACAATTCCAATTCCGAAAGAGCACCTCTTCTACAAGGAATTATCAGCCTCTTCTTGGTTGTCCTTTCCTCTTCTCTTTTCTACAATGCCCTCACATCTCATTCCCCTCTATCGTTGCACAAAAGGTGACAAAATATGAATTGCCTTGGACGTTGAATCCCTCTGTACATCTCCCTTCCTCTCCTCTCTACAACCCTCACGTATGTTGACGAAATTACTCTACCCTATATACTTTAATGAACATCCATACCCTATCCTCCCACATGTTGTTTTCTTATCTCTTCCAGCATGAAAACACTCCTATAATGACCCACCCTAAATTGGTATTCAATTTTTTTTGATTTTCATCAACTTGACTACTCATACATTTCGTCAAACAATTTGAATATTACTTGATATTCTGATTTATACTGACAGCACTCGGTAATTTTTGTTCCAATATTCAAATGTATTTTTTCCAATGTTTCTTAACTCAATAAACTCAAAGCATTGTATTAATTATATACGACCAGCAACTAAACTTAACATGCAACTATGAAATTTGAACATTTCAAATAACAACAAAAATAATGGGATTTCCTTTCAATTCTTGCTATTACATAAACAAAGTACAGAGATACAAATTCTAACCTCTTAATAACCAATAATAGATGTAACAACAATAAATGTTTGCAACAACACGTCCAGCTTGGTCTTGTCTAAAATATAAATGAATTGCCAACCCAATAACAAATGCGCCAACACTATGGAGTGAGATTAATAATTTTAAAGCTCCAATAACCACCCCAATCATTCAATAGCCACATAAGGTCCAAAATTCCTCTTAAAGGAAATGTTTGCTTAGAGTAATGGCAGTAATGAATTTTTTCCTCCTTGATCTCGTGATTGGGTTATTGAAGCGGCTCCAAATGAATATTTAAGTCGATTCCTTCCTGAGTTCCTATTAAAGAAGTGGCTTCATTAATCGTTGCTTCAAAAACTTTAGCTTAAAATATTAAAATGCCTCCCAATACTCCAACCCGGGTCACAATTTCCCGAGTGAAGTGCTTCAAAGATCATTTACGGCTTAATTAACATTTCGTAAGCATTGACTTAATTCCAAATTCCTTATTGGTGGCTTATGGAATCTTTATTGCAGTTATCAAGAACAAGACGTCTTAATTTCCCATGATTCCAAATAGCTCCTTTTACTTCACGACGACAAACAAAGAATAGGCCACGACACCTCCAAGTTAATATTGGTTTGAATTTTCAGTCCCCAAATCATTCCATTCCAATCGCATATTCTTGGATTATGTGATTCTTGGACATAAACTCCTGGGACATTTTCCTTAAGCCAAACTAGATATTACATAAATACAACTCCTTCAATTATACCACCACTTTAGTCATGACTCATCATAAGGAAGGCGTTAAGCATAGTGTGAAAGTCATCACAAAGAATTTAAGACAAATGAGAAATCAATCAAATACACGGCACCTGATAACCTGCTACTCCACAATATCGAAGCAACTGTTGCTATTAAAATCGCCCCTCTTATAAAATGCGCTTCCTTAAGTATATTTAGTGACTGGTATTAATTTAGATCAAGAAATAAATTGTTGGATCTCCTTCATATGTCGGCTCCCTCAAAATGTTGAAACCTAACTTCTTCAACACAACTTCAAGAAGGGTCACAATAGTTTTATCAGATTTATAGCACCGTAAGAATTTGGGAATATTGCGATATTTATAGTCACTAGCAATGAATCCAACTTCAGTCTCCAGTGGTCTAAAAGAATGAAGCGATTAATAACTTAGTTGTGATGATAGTCTCAGACTATTGGCTTCATAGTTATGAATATAAAAGACTCCCTTTATGATAATAGCCTCCTTGAATTGATTTCGCTTCAATATGTTCCATGCCTTGTATCTTGTATTAAATATAATTCCCATTATAGAGACAGCCAGTACTGCCTATCTTCAGATGGTCACGACAACCCAGTTACAGACAATTTAATACTTATGCAAAAGCTTCCAGAACTGTACAGATAGGACAATGTATTCAAATACTGGAACTCTAAAAATTTGTCATATAACTAACACTTCACCAAATTCCACCAAACATTCAATCATTAATACCAAGCGAGAAACCTGAGTGATTTCTCCTGCAACCAGCCAGGGTGGATAATCTCACTACCGGAGTTGATCTTCCTTCAAAGGGGTTTCGTCCTCCAAAAGGTTGTGGTGAACTCCATTCAACTAGCTGAAATGTGTCCTCAAAAAAATCAAAACAACATACCAACAAAAGACTCCATAACTTTTATTCACTTCCTCCTTGTTACTCCTCCAAGTTCTTGAATTCTCATCTTTTTCCTTTTTTACTTTTATTCCTTTTCCAAAAGTAACTTATTTAATATATATTAACTTTACTAAAATTTAAGTTACTTTTGCATCAATTAAATAATTAATCAAAGTTGTCTTTTTTTAATTAGCCTTTTTCGACAACTTTAAATTAATTATTTAATTACGATGTTGACTTATAAAATTGGGGACAGTACAGTCCGACCTTCCCAAATATTGCCTGTCCTCAAGCAATGTTAGCACAACTACCCAGCCACTTGACTAAAACAAATTGAAACCAGCTGTAATTCCAGTATCTCAAACCAATCTTCGGAAAACACCACCAAGCTGCCGCTGTGCCACTCTAATAAAAACTACTCCTACCAAATCTGAGCTTGCCTCTCTTGTGACTAAAAAATAATCAGCCTCCAACCCCAAACTGAAATACCTCTGAAAACTAAAGTCTGTTCCATGAGAATTCTGCTGCCAAGGCACCTCAGTAAGGTCTACAATTGCAATCCCATTGCCTATCATGATCCTGGGCAACCAGACAAACACTCTGATCAATAGGAGAGAATAGTTCTCTACAACAATCATCATGAAGTTCCATAAATGATGAAGATAGATTTCCAATAAACTGTTGATTGGATCAGAGACAATAGAAACTACTTTGAAACCAACTGATAGCATCTCAAAAACATTCAATTTCCAAATGCCAAAATAACATCCAAGAGCACACCAAATTACCCATAAAGCTACAACTATCAATGCAACATAGGCCAACAACTTGGAAGAATTGCCAAACACATTATTCATTAACTTGGAAATAAGGAATAACTAAATCATATTGGAAACTTCTTCCACACTTCGCTGCCTCATAATTTGCAAATACTGAAAATTAATCAGCTCATTAACTAAATTTGTAAAAATCAGAATTGCAATGTTTGAGCAGCAACTGTAATAAAGGAAACTTCTTGTATGCATAGGGTTTGTGAGCCTAAAATTGATTAAAGAAACTTCCCCAATGAAAAAGCTATCAACATCATTAAACTTCCACTGATAAATGCTCCACTCATTGATTGGAAGTACTGACCATACCACCTATATGCTAATAACAAAACTCATGTGATGGAAGCGAACAGTAGCTTCAAATCTGCAATTTTGCCTAAAGCCCATCCGTAGATCCTGAAAGTTCATTAACACAATCTTGAGTTATTACCTCACAACTAGGAGTTTTACCTGGATCCCATATCTTGTATTCATCATCAACCATATCACTGGAATTAGAAAATGTTTCATCCTCCAACACAAAAAGTGGATTATCAAAAGTGGAATCTGCATCCCACTCAAAAAGAGGATTATATGTAAATTGAAAAAAGTTTCTATCAACTTGATTCAAATGATTATCTTGTTGTTCCAAGTCTGTTCTTACCAACTTGGAAGGTTACTCTAAATCAGCATCAATATAAAGCCCATCAAATTCATCTATTAATTGCTTGATTTCTCCAAAACTTTTCCCATTTTTTTGTTCCTTAATCTGTTTTGCAGCAGCTAACTGAAAATTTGCTTCTTGAAGAGCCATTTGAGTACTCTCCAAAAACTCCTTAGTAGAGGTGAGCTCAAAGGTGAGCTTGTCTACTTCTTGTTCCCTTTCTTTTAATGCAATCAAACTGTTTTCTACTAGTTTGATGGAACAATCCCTATCTAAGAGAAGACTCAAAAAATCTGATTTCAAAATTCTCAAGTTTTCTTTCACTAGTAAATCTGCAAGAGATGATCCTCTTTCAATACCCTTTTGTCTCTTCTCAATTTGATCATTCCAAAAGAGATCTTCAATGACATTGTGTGTATGGTCAAAACATGATAGGGCTGCAACAATCATATCCTCAGTAACTTTCACCTGTTTGTTCAAATCACATGGTTCATTGGGCAAATGATTATCACATGATATAATTTCTTATTTGTCCTCAATATCATGGCTTTCAAAATCAGCTACCTTAATCACATCTTCATTGCATAATTCATATTTTGAAGTTTGAGCAGCACTACATCCAGGGGTTTCTTCCATTGTTATAATTTCCTTTTCAACCACTTGTTCCTCATATGGCAAGTACCTTTTCCTTTTGAATGTTCTATTATAAACTCCTTTCCATGAAAGGTTTCAGCTTCTCTACACATTGGTTGAAAACTCTGTAAGCTAATTTATATGCAGCTGTAGGAGTAACCTGTTTTTGCCTCAAAACAACCAATAACATAGATAAGATGGGCTGGAAGATAGCATCACTTTCATTAATATCCAAAATTATAATTGTTTGCATGGCTACAATAACATTATCAGTATGATATTTTTTGAGTGTAGCAAGGAAATGGTGAAACATTTGGTGAATAAAGTCATCTAACCCCAAATCTAACATGATGTTTCCCAATTTGAGTTTTGCAAATGATTTAAGTATAGCAACCTTTCTAGAAAAATGAGAACATTTGATATCATCCAAATCCTGGAAATTGTCCACTAACAGCTGAATTGTCTTTTTTAATGTATTCTCATCACAAGGAGCTTTAGGCGCTGAAATTCTCATGATTTCACTCAAACATGAAGTAACCATGAGTCATATCTTTATTTGTGTGTTTCAACCATTTATGTTGACTTAAGGAATTCATTGTAGGAATTAAGGTTGTGAGAGAGTGACTACTCCACTATGATCAAACTCTCTTCTACTTCTTTCAGAGTGTTGAGAATAACATCCCTTGGTTGAGATAGATATCCAAGTTTACCACCTACATCCAAGAGCATATTGACCAACCCTTTTTCACCTTTTGATGCCATGCTTACAACTAAATCTCAAATCTCTGAACTACCCAACAAGTTGGCAAAATACTCTGTGCTATGATACCACTATAATGACTCACCCTAAATGGGTATATGGGTATTCAATTCTTTTCGATTTTCATCAACTTGACTGCTCAAACATTTCGTCAAACAGTTTGAATATTACCTAATATTCTGATTTATACTGATAGCACTTAGTAGTTTTTGTTCCAATATTCAAATGTATTCCAATGTTTCTTAACTCAATAAACTGGAAGCATTGCATTAATTATATGCAGCCAACAACTAAACTTAACATGCAACTATGAGATTTGAACATTTCCAATAACAACAAAAATAATGGGATCTCCTTTCAAGTCTTGCTATTACTAAACAAAGTACAAAGGTACAAATTCTAACCTCTTAATAATCAATAATAGATGTAATAGCAATAAATGTTTGCAACAACACGTCCAACTTGGTCCTGTCTGAAATATATATGGATTGCTAATCCAATAACAGGTGCGCCAACGCTATGGAGTGAGATTAATAATTTTAAAGCTTCGATAGCCACCCCAATCATTCGATAGCCACATAAGGTTCATAATTCCTCTCAAAGGAAATGTGTGCTTAGAGTAACGACAGTAATGAATTTTTACTGAAGCGGCTCCAAATGAATATTTAAGTCGATTCCTTCCTGAGTGCCTATTAAAGAAGCGACCTTAATCACTGCTTTGAAAACTTTAGCTTAAAATATTAAAATGCCTCTAGATACTCCAACCTGGGTCACGATTTCCTAAGTGAAGTGCTTCAAAGATCATTCACGGCTTAATTAACATTTCCTAAGCATCGACTTAATTCCAAATTCCTTACTAGTAGATTATGGAATCTTTACTACAGTTATCAAGAACAAGATGTCTTAATTTCCCACGATTCCTGATTTGTTAATATTGGCTTGAATTTTCAGTCCCTGAATCATTCCATTCCAATCACATATTCTTGGATCATGTGATTCTTGGACATAAACTCCTGGGACGTCTTCCTTAAGCCAAACTAGATATTATGTAATAACAGCGCCTTCAATTATACCCACTTTAGTCATGACTCATCATAAGGAAGGCGTTAAGCAGAGTGTGAAAGTCATCACAAAGAATTTAATACAGATGATAAATCAACCCAATACATGGCCCCTGATAACACACTACTTCACAATATTGAAGCGACTATTGCTATTAAAATTGCCTCTCTTATAAAATGCGCTTCCTTAAGTATATTTAGCGACTGGTATTAATTTAGATCAAGAAATAAACCGCTGGGTCTCCTTCATATATAGACTCCCTCAAAATTTTGAAACCCGACTTCTTCAACATGACTTCAAGAAGGGTCGCAGTAGTTTTATCAGATTTATAGCATCCTTATGAATTTGGGAATATTGCGATATTTATAGTCACTAGCAATGAATCCAACTTCAGTCTCTAGCGGCTCAAAAAAAATTAAGTGATTAATGACTTAGTTGCGATCATGGTCTCAAACTATTGGCTTCATAGTTATGAATATAAAAAACTCCCTTTATGATAATAGCCTCCTTGAATTGATTACTGACAATTTAAGTGTTGCAGTCATTAGAAATGGTACCTAATGCCTTACTTTAATACTTCTGCAAAAGCTTCCAACACTGTACTGATAGGACAATGTATTCAAGTACTGGAACTCTAAAAAATTGTCTTATAACTAAAAATTCACCAAATTCCACCAAAGATCCAATCATTAATACCAGGCGAGAAAACTGAGTGATTTCTCTTGCAACCAGCCAAGGTGGATAATCTCACCATCGAAGCTGATCTTCCGTCTAAGGGTTTTTGTCCTCCAAACAGTTGTGGTGAACTCCGTTCAACCAGCTAAACCCTGTCCTCCAAAAATCAAACCAGCATACCAGCAAAAGACTCCTCCATAACTTTTATTCACTTCTCCTTGTAACTCTCCAACTTCTTGAATTGTCATCTTTTGCCTTTTTTACTTTAATTCCTTTTCCAAAAGTAACTTATTTAATATATTTTAACTTTACTCAAATTTAAGTTAGTTTTGCATCTATTAAATAATCAATCAAAGTTGTCTTTTTTTAATTAGCCTTTCTTGACAACTTTAAAATAATTATTTCATTACAATGCTGACTTATAAAATTGGAGACATTACAACTCCACTGAAATGGGGGTTTTGGGGGTGGAGGTTGAGGGTCGGGGGGAAATGCCTCATTAATGGCAAAACAATCTCCCATTCTTGGTGCCATATGCCTAGTTAAATGAATGGTCTCCTGTTGTATGAGAGGGAGCTTGTCTCATAAAAAAATAATCAAGCGTCCTAGGTCGGGTTTGGTAGCTCCCATGACCCCCCTTTTGTTTCCCTCTTTTCTTATTATTTTTATTTATTTCCTCATGTAATCTCCAGCATGGAGGTGACTTATCATGGGGGGATGTGACAAATTTTTAGGACTGCTGCATAGTGAAAACAATGACAATAGTTAACAACAATTGGTTAGTACATTCAGCTACTCACTCAAAAATTAGCACTTTACTTAAAATATGATTCAATAAATATGGCCACCATCATTTGTATGTTGCCAAAAGTTTGCTTCTGCTATTTTAATTTTTAACCATATTCATATAGGTTTTTAAATTAATGTAACCTTTTTATAGTTGAAGTTACTCAATAGGAATTAAACCTTGTTTTGCATTCCAATTTATAAAGAAAATTGGATCTGGTTATTAGCTTTTTACTAATTTTGAATATGTAACATTTTGGGTCCAAATACTTTTTTGGAGCTATAATTTTCATTTTGAAAGCTTATTCTCCTCCAAGAATATTTATATATAATAGTTTTGAATGTATATATTATTATACTGTCCCCAAAATTTAATAATTTTTTTTTGTCCCTGCAAACCCGTCCCGAAAACTTGGAGAAACTCTGTCACACATGTGTGGAAATTTGTGTGCAGGTATTTATAGGCACATGCTCATCAATACAAGAATCCACTAAGAAATTTTACAATATTAGAATTATATATGTTAGTAAATATTAATATATATCTACATTACCGGGTTTGCCCTTGCAAAGGCCAGATCCGGGTCTGGTTCGCATCGGGTTCGAATCTTGGTCCGGTCCCTCTATGGGTACCGGCAAGGTTCCCCTTGAGGGGGCCCGGTTTGCCCGGAGCGAACTTGGGAAAACCCGAGGAGAACCTAACAGGACCCAAACGAACCTAGAGGGAACCCGCATGCCTGGTGGCAGAAAATTTGACTTATTTTGCATTTTTTTAATTGTTTTTGGAGTTTGACTTTGACCAGCGCCCAAGACAACCCTAAAAGAGACTTCTAGATGACATTAAACACCAAAACTACTTCATTTTTGTTCATTTGTTTTGCAAACAACAACTTTCATTCCAAGAGGCTTGGCATTCATTTTTGCTTGTTGGATCAACAAAGGGAGTTGAAGATTGACCATAGAAGCTTCTACAAACAATTGCATTGTCATTCCTACACATTTGCAAGTGTTCATTGGCTGCCACGAAGATTGTAGAAGGATATTTTTGCAAAGAGGTAAGTTTTGTTCATTTTTTCCTTCCGTTTTTTGTTTTAAAAACATGAAACGAATTCTTTGCTTTGTTTATCTATGTTTTATCCATTCTTCTATGAATGCATGAAAGATTCAAAAGAGCTAGGTTCTATAAATCATTTTTTTGTATTCAATTTTTTTGTTTTTGTTTTGAATGTGTTGTTTACAAAAAAATTGCCATAGGAATCACAATGTCAACTAGTTCCAGCTCCGCAACTCAACCTAAATTCAAAATAGATCTGAATTCTCCTCTATGGAAATATGTTCAAATGATACAACATGTTCCAGGTGGTGGTGGTTACATTTGGAAATGCAATAGATGTGATGTTCAATATTCTAGTTCATATTTTCGGGTGAATGCACATTTGTGTGGAATACCTAGAAAGGGCATCAAAGCTTGCCTTGGAAAGAACGGTGTAGCTATTCCATCAAAGACAGTCATAGGATATATTATGGAGCAAGAACAAGCAGATGAACGGGAATCCCATAGATCAAGTCACCCCTTATTAAAAGAAAATCAAAGGGAATGCTGCCCCCTTCTAATTCCAATATTGTGGTAGAAAACCACCCATTTTTGGCCACTCATCCTCAAAATCAAAGTGTACAACCCACTATAAACAAAAGATCAAAGGGGCCTTTGGAACTTGCATTTCAAAATGAGAGTCGAGACATTGCCGACCAAAATGTAGTAAGATGTATTTATGCAAATGGTTTGTCTTTTAATGTTGTTTGCTCTCCATATTGGAAAGAGATGTTGAAAACAGTTAATGAAGCTCCAAAAGGGTACAAAGGCCCAAGTTATAAGAAGGTGTGTGGCACCTTATTGTTAAAAGAGGTCAAGATGGTTGAAGATTCATTGAAGCTCACAAGGGATTCATGGATTGAGATAGGTGTGTCCATTGTTTTAGATGGTTGGAAAGATTCAAAAAATTGCCCTTGATTGATGTCATAGCGGTGTCCCCTAAAGGGGCAATGTTTTTGAAAGTCGTGGATTGTGAGGGGCAAATAAAAGATGGACAATTTATTGCTGATATTCTCATTGCAGCCATTGAGGAAGTGGGACCCCGCAACGTTGTTCAAGTTGTAACGGACAACGCCAAGAATTGTAGAGCTGTTGGGTTGTTGGTTGAGGAACGATATTCACATATCTTTTGGACACCTTGTGCGGTCCACTCACTCAATCTTATGCTACAAAACATTGGAAATAAAATTGATTGGATCAAAGAATTGTATGCAAAGGTTGAGGACATCCAGATGTTCATCACCAACCACCACATGTCTCAAGGAATTTTTAGATCATTTTCAAAATTGGAGCTATTGAAGGTAAGTGAAGTAGTATTTACATTTTCATAATTTGATTGTGTATTTAATTCTTCTTTAAAGTTTGTTTTTAAATTTTAATTACTTTTTTAATTTGTAATAGGTTGCAAAGACTCGTTTTGCCTCTAACAGAATCGTCTTGAGACGAATTGTGAAAGTTAGAGAGGCACTTTCTAGCATGGTGATTAGCCAAAATTGGTCTATATGGAGGCAAAGCAGCATTGAAAGGGTTGATGATATTAGATGACTCATGGTGGGATCGTGTGGAGTATCTCCTTAGTTTCACCAAGCCCATTTTAAGTATGATTCGTTATACTGACATGGACAAGCCATGCATTGGAGAGATATATGATGGCATCAACTCAATGATTGAGAAGAGGAAGTGCACCATAAATGCAAAAGAGCAAGACCCTGAAGAGACTTTCTTCAAAAAGGTGCATGCAATTGTTGAAGAAAGACGGAACAAAATGGCCACTCCATCACACCTTCTTGCCTTTGCATTTTCTCCAAAATACTAAAGTAGTTAGATTCTTTTTGTGCCAGGAAGGCTTCCCTCATATAGAGATTTTGAAGTGGTTGAAGGGTACAAGGCAGCATTCATGAGACTCTTCCCTAATCTTGAATTGCGAGGTATGGTCATGAGTGAGATCATTGACTTTGTGCACTCAAATGGTCAAGGTATTGAGGCTCTTCATGATAGGTTCTTAAAGGATGCTCATAGTTGGTGGTACTTCCATGGCCAATACTTCCGACATCTGTAGCCCCTCGCAATCAAAATTTTATCACAAGTAAGTTTAATAAATTTTCATATTTTAGATTTTGAAGTTTCATTTATAATTTTTTATTTTTTTTATAATGTATAACTTTAATTGTTTACATTGTCTTCATAGGTTGCTAGTTCATTTGCATCTGAGAGGAATTGGAGCACATATTCTTTCATCCACTCAATAAAGCGCAATAAATTGCTTGCAAAAAGAGCGGAGAACTCAATATATGTGCATTCCAACTAGTGTCTTCTTTCACACAAACAACATGACTTCAAGGAAGGGGAGATGAAGTTATGGGATATAGAGCCAAAGCATAATGACTTGGATGCTTCCACTTCCCACCATATTGCATATGAAGAGTTTGATAGCCAACATGAGCACAAAATTAGTGCTAATGACGGTGCCACTGGCGCTGCTTGTGATTCATCTAATCTTCCTACATCGTCTAATGTCAATATTGACAATGATATTGATGATTTAGATAATTCATTTGATGGTTAAAATTATTGAACTTGATATTATTGTTTTTAATATTGAACTTAAAGTTTGAACAATGAATATTTATCATGCGTGTTATGTGATATTCTAATCCTAATTCATGCTTCTAAGCAGCATATATATATATATATATATTATGTTTACAAGTTTTTTGTAATAATGAATCCAAAACGAACACAAACCCTAAAAAGCATTTAGCCGAACCCGCGAACCGAACCCCCAAACCCGAACTCGAACTAGTACTAGAACTATATATATATATGTTTACATGTTTTTTGTACTAATGAATCCAAAATGAACACAAACCCTAAAAAAATTTAGCCAAACCCGCGAACCGAACCCCCAAACCCGAACTCGAACCAGTACTAGAACCAACAACTTAGAATATATAGCCATCCCAAAAACTCAGAGAAACACTGTCTCACACTAGTGCTTAACCCTAATCCATGTGCAAGTATTTTTAGGCACATGCCCATCAATACAGGAAACCACTAAGCAGTATCACAATATGATAGGTATAAAACCATGGTCTGAAAAATCACCTGTAAGGGCCCCCAAAAAGTTTCCCCAATTGTAGCAGGGTATGCAATCTGTAAGGGGTGTAGAACAGCAATGAATACAAGTGGCGTAAAACAGCAACGAATATAATATGCATCCAACAGATTTCATGTAAGAAAATTGTTTTGTCGAACCTACCTGCATAGGAGATTAATCACCAAAGTGTGTTTCGTGATGATAAAGGACAAACAAATATCCTTTAATATTTTTATTAATTTTTTGCAGCTTTTCATTATGATCTGCTTGTTTCAGTCTTTAGAGTCCGACTCTTGCAAACTCTTTTAGGAAGCTTACATCTTGCAAATATATTAGGAGCCATTCAACCATAATTCAAGAGTTTTTGGTTAAACCTTGCAAATCAATAATATAATCTGTTATATATTCTGATTCAATATTTAAGACTTAAGCTATATATGTTTTTCCAAATGATTAAGAAACAAATGCAAGCTATCATCCATCTTTCTTAAATGGATGACAGTTATAACATGTAATGATGAGATCTAATTGCTGTATCAGGTGATCAACTTTAGTACCGGCAGATTAATTAAAAAAATTTCATTGGAGAATGAGATTACAGCAATTGACACAGATCATACTGGGCAGTATATCTTTGCTGGCGACTCCCAGGTATTTAATTCTTTTCAGAATTTCCTTCATAACTTTTTGATAAAATGGCATTCATGTGATATGAAGATCAATGACTGGAAATTTGCAGGGTTGCATTCATAGTTTGACGATAAATTCTCACACTGGGACACTGTCTCGAACACACAGAAATCGTACTAGTGCTAAGCACAAATCTCCCACTACAACTGTGCAATTTAGAATATTTTCTCTTCTAGCACGGGGTCCAGTCCTCCTCACTTGTACAAAAGATGGCAACCTATCTTTCTTCAGGTGTGTCAGCATTTTGACTGACTGGGTGATTGAAGTCTTTAAGCTTTTTGTATTTAACTGCCATATTATTATCTGCAGTGTTGCTTTGGAAGTAGGGGGTTATCTGTCTCTTCGATGCTCACTCCAGTTGGCTCCTCGAGCAAGAAATATACATGCTTCCTTTTGCCCATTGCTCTCATTGGAGAAAGGCGAATTTATAGGTTTGCTCTTCTCTTAGTTCTATAATTTATAAGTCTATGATGAGTTTCAAACTACTCATGCTCGAAGTTTATTAAGCATGCCATGTCTTGTTGAAGATAAACATCCTTTTCTATTACTATCTTTATTATTTACACAAATTTCAGAAAGAGCCGTATAGCTCCCTCAGTGTTGCATGTATTGGCTTTTAAGATGCACCATTTCTCCAATTTGTCCATGTTTTTTATGCTTTGAATTGAGTATTATAAATCAAATGGAAATGCATCTTTCATTAAGGAAGCAGAAGGCACTTCAGAATATCCATATGGTGAAATCTCTGTCAGGATGAAATTGAATAAGGCACACCATTATCTTATATATGTTTCCTAAGTTATGAATCTCAATATCCTGACATATATGCATCCTCCATTATGGTGCCATCTGTCTCGTTAACTTGATTTTCAAGTTAACTAAGCTACCCAGTATGTGATTAACTCAATATACCCTGTTTCTATTCTATTTATAATATATCCTTTATGGACATGTTATGTAAGAAATATTCACAGCCCACCTGGCTGTCAGAAGGGTTGTATTTTATAAGAATCGAGACATGGCTTGCATATTGTGAATTCTTTCATGCTTTTTGGCCAAAGAAACATTTTAAAGAGTGTCTCAAATATTCACGGGTATGACTGTTCCTCGTGTTATAAGTAAATGGATCCACGTGTAAATTAATTGCTCTTTCTCTTCTTTGAGAATCTGGGTTGGTTAGTTGCTTTGATTGTTGTGCAAAAAGATGATAAAATTGCCAGTGCCTTAAATTTATGTAATCTGACCATCTTGTTTTCCAACAAATTCTGTTGAGGCTACTGTTTTTTCCCTTTCTTGTGTTTTACTCTTTCAGGCTTTCAGCAATACTTGGTACAGACCAATTTCGTTTAGGTCCCTTGTGCTTAGGAATGGTGCCTAAGAGTGTGTAGATTTAGTAAAATCTTTGAAAATACAACCTTTCAAACTACTTAACATGTTCTAATTTTTTTGTGAAATTTGACAGTTTCTGGGAGTGAGGATTCAAATGTGTATTTCTATGATTTAACCAGACCAAAGCACCCATGTGTAAATAAGTTACAGGTGTACTACTCACTATGATTTTTATTTTTTTGATTGTGATTTCTAAATGCTTCATTACCTGTAAACCTTGTTTACATATTTGTGGTGACAGGGGCACAGTTCTCCAGTTATTGGAGTGGCATGGAATCATGGTGAAAATCTATTGGCTTCATCTGATTCTGATGGCGTTGTAATAGTTTGGAAGCGTGCAAAAATGCAAGGATAAGGGAAAAATGCCGGTAATCCAAGATGGGTTCGTTCTGTGTACACATTGTGTAGCAAGGTTGAAGAGTGGCTTAGTGGACTTGTCGCTTTCAATCTTTCAACAGCAGAAAATGGATTAAGGGTTGCAGATACGTGACCATCTCCATTAAAATATTGGTGGTGCTGATTTCAAAACCTTCTGATGTTCTTCCCTGAGCCAATTGATCAAACTCTGGATGGCTAGATCTTATCCAGTCAAAGGATCCAAATTTATGTTTTTTCACCATTCAGCAAATTATTCTTTATTCTTTTCATAGGTTAAATATAAATCTCTCGCAAGGCTGATGAGTGGCTTAGCAGACTTGTTGTTTTCAATCTCCAACAGCAGAAAATGGATTAAGGGTTGCAGAGATGTGACCATCCCCATTAAATATTGGTGGTGCTGATTCAAATCCGTCTGATGTACTTCCCTGAGCCAATTGATTAAGCTGTTGATGGCTAGATCTTGTCCCGTCAAAGGATCCAAATTTGTGTTTTTATAACTACCCAGCAAATTATTCTTTATTCTTTTCATAATTTCATATATTCATAATGGGTTTGAGCTGTAGGCTATCCGGTCCAAATGGATGCCCTATGTGGGTACCAAAAAATTTGGGTCCCAGATAGCCTATTTCAACTTAGCGCTTAATCCTTGACAATCAACAACATCAAGGCTTGAAAAAGCATTTTATCCTTGTCAATAAACAATTCGAGGTTTGAAAAATCAGAAACTAAGATTCTGGAATGGCACATTTCAATGTGTTTATTTGTTAGTGTAGCCACATTCCAAGGGATGGGAAACAGAAACAGAAAAGACAAGAGATGAGTAGACGGCACAGGGGATGACCATGCGTAAACAAACAAGATATACACATGTAATTTACTAGACATTTCCTTGCCGTTGCAATCTTTAGCTTGCCTGCCCTTCTCTTAAAAATTGCTCACATGTTTATCTTCATCTGAGGTATTTTATTTTCATGTTTTTTCATTGAGATTTTGGTGGGTTGAAACTTGTGTTAGAAGATTAGATGGGAATATTTTTAAAAGAAATAAACTTGCTTATTTTTTTGTTATTAGTTTTGGTTGGAAATAGCTTTGACATGTCTTGGTTTTCCTTGCAAGGAAGTTGTCACTCTATATTCTTAAGAGGAAAATTTGAGCTAATTTCAAAGGAAAGAAGTGCAAATAGAGAACAAGATCAAACAATTTCAATAGAATAGCAAAACCTACAACATAGGATATGCCCTAGGAAAACTCTTTTGAGAAAAACCTAGCACAAATTGCATAATGTTCGTAAGAGAATTACAATACAATCACGTAAGTAGCATGGAGATCATTGACATTTACAGACAATTTGACAACATAGCCTCACTCTAGAAACGAGTCACGAAGCCATAGTAAACTCTATGCCAAACCTCCAAGCTATAACCAAGAGCAATTTAGGAAATCAAAATGGTTTCCATAACCATGGTCCAATGCCAAGGCTTCAAATTGGCACCCAAATCCATTTGTCTTACACATTGACTAAAAATAGCTAATCGAAGATGTTCCACTTAATTTCCCATGTAACCTCCATTTCAATGCTCTTACACATTTTACATCATAAATGCTCTTACACACCTCTTATAAGGTTATAGATTTAACACATCATGATACAAATGCCAAGTGTTGGATGTGTCATACAAGGAATCCCACAATTCCTCCAAAGGTGGCACTCCATTCCATGAGGTGCCACAAATTACAACACAAAATATTAAATATTTTTACAATGTTTTCTAGGATGTGCAAGGTTTACAACACCTAGTCCTAGCATATTTCTACTTATATAAATTGCAAAAGCATAAAATAGTAACAACATAAAAAAAAGCTAATTGCTAGCGGCAAAGATGCCCATACCTAATTAGCACCGACTAAAATTCCCTATATTCATTGGCTTCGTGGATGAATAAATGGCATTCACTAAAAGGTATGCCTTCTTAATCAAAATCCCTATCATTCAACATGTCTTGAGCAAAATGATACTACACATCAATGTGCTTTGTTTGTGTGAAACATAAGGTTCTTACCCAAACTAATTGTACTCAAACTATCAAAGTCAATCTTCACTACAACTAGTCTCAAGCAAATAATTGGATTCAATCTTTGAAGTCACACACCTCTTTACAAGCATGAATGGTTTTGATGCACTCAATTTTAGTAATCAAAAGAGCAACAACCTATGTCTTGCTTATATAACTAACAAGTTAAACATATAGTCATTGGTAAATCCCTTGTTATCAATGTCACCAACCTAATTTACATCTATAAAACCCTATACATTTAGCTCTTTGGCCAAATCAAATCCTCTCTAGCAACATAAAGAATACTTTTAAGTGCCACAAAAATATCTAAAAACCTTCATTGCAATCTAGTGCTCTTTTTCCTAAATAGACATAAACCCACTTAAAACTCCCAACTTAGGCAATATCTAGTGTTGTATAAATCTTCACATATATAAGGCTACCATATGGAACATGACTCATTCTCATTCTTATATGGGCATTGCTCCCCATATAAATTTGTTACCAAGGGCTTATGCTCACTAGCTTACAATTTTGCATCATGAAACACTATGACATAGAGTTAAGAAACTTTGTTTTAGTATGGTATTTTATTAGAATTCAACTATGTAGATTTTGACTCAAACTTAGACATATTTCATAAGTAACATTTCACACAAGCCCATCTCTTATGAATATAAAGGTGTACTTATTCTAACTCAACCAAAGTTTCTTGTTAATCCCAAAATAACCTTAGCAATCCCTATACCTTTCATTTTAAAGTGATGAAAATTGAAATTTAATCACCTTGATCATTACCTTATTGTTATTGATTAGCATGCCATCAACATGTAAAATAATAATTGTTTAAAGTAAACACAATAACTAAATGTTGCCTTAACAAAACTTCAAAACATAGGTATTAAAATAATGATACCACATTATAGGTAATTGCTTCAAGTCATGGAGAGGCTTCTCCAACATGCAAACAATATTTCCTTGCCTTTGACCATATAGTGTTTAAGATGTGTCATGTATTTCCTCCAAATCCCTATGTAAAAAGGTTGTCATAACATCCATCTAAATCCCAAGATCATGTGTGATGCCTATAAACAATGACAAACTCAATGGAAGTTAATTTTGCAATTGTGGAAGAAGCCTCACCAAAATCTATTTTCTTGCTTTTGATTGTATAGTGCTTAGATTGTGTCATAGTTTTTTTCATCCAAATCCTTATGCAAAAAGGTTGTCTTATAATCCAACAACTTAATTTTAAGATCATATGCAACACTCATAGATAATACAAATCTTATGGAAGAAAACTTGTAGCTACAAAAAAAAAAAATCCTTCAATGTGAGAATAACCTTTTGTCATCAATCTTACTTCACATTTTTTTATTCTGCCTTTTGAGCTAAACTTCTTTTTAAAGAGCAACTAATTCCTTCCTTCAAACAATGGAACCAACTCCCAAGTCTCCTACTAAACAATCATCTCACCCATGAGAACTCTTATCTACAATCCTAAACCTCTAGTTTAGCCTCAAGTTTAGTCTTCTTAGTCTTTGAGAATGATTGAATCTCGTTTTTCACTTCTCTAAGGTTCTTAATAGGAGAAAATTTAACATCTCTAAAGATAACATTCCAACTATAAATTTTATGTTCTTGTTTCAAGATTTCAAAGCTTGTATCATTTTACATCATCTTAATCAATGAAGACACACTTTTATGCTTTGAAATCAACCATGATCTCTTGCCCTTAGGAACATGCACATATGTCTTGCAATCGAACACTCTAATATGTTTTAGTGATGCTTTGTACACATCCAAACCTCCTTAAAGGAATTATCAATAAGCACTAATTTAAAAGATCAGTTGAGAAGTAATACTAATTACATCTACTTAAAACATTTGAACATACTCCTAACCATTTCCATCATTGTTATGTTCATTCACTTTGCAACTCCACCTTGGTCAGGGGTATATGGAGTTGTATTTTGTCTTGATATGCCATTGTCCTTATAAAAAAAAAAAACTTTGTTGAACTAAATTATCCACAATATTTTTTTTTGTCTTGATCTCCTTTTTAGATTGATTCTCGACAAGAGTCCTAAAACCAATGTAGAAGATTTCAAATTTATGCTTGAGAAAGAATATCCACATTTCCAAGAAAAATCATCAATAAAATGCACCAAAGATTTTCTTAAAGAAAGAACATACACATGTCCAAAAACAACACTATGAATCAAGTGGAAAATCCCATCAAATATAGTAAACATCGAATACAAGTAATAGGATTTTGTTTCTCATAGATACAAATGTTCATAGAAATCAAAATTCAAAGAAGAATTTACAAACCCCTCAACCATGTCCTTATACTTCAAGGTCCTTCCAACTTTCACTAATGTGCCCCATATGCTCATTCCACGCCATTGTTTCTTTTGCGGGAAGTTTCTAGTTCTCATAATTGGGTGCCTCAATACTATTGTATTCAACATGGTGCTTGCATCAAGGTAAAATAATGTTCAATAATAACCCCTTTGGCTAACACCATGGGCCCCTTAACCATTTTATATATCCATCCTTGTTAGAGAACCTACACACCCACATCATTCAATTTATCTACATAAATTAAATATCTAGCTAAACCAAGAATGTGCAATGCATTAGTGAAGATTTTAACCTTTCCATCGCGAAATACTAGTGAAGATTTTAACCTTTCCATCGCGAAATACTAACTTGACTTTTTCTTAGCCAATAATACTTTGAGATGATTGTCATCTAAGAAGACTTTACTTCTATTATGGCTTGCATACATAGAAAACCACTGTTTGTGAAGATTCATGTAGTGTGTAGGCCTTAAATCAAGCAACCATGTATCATTGAATGCATATGTATTTGAAGGTTCTAAGAATACATCTCTAGATTCTTTGGTAAAGGTCTTCAAATGTGAGTCATCATCAACCTCATTCTTTGCCTTCTCCTTGTGTTGCTTGTAGATGCATTATTTCTTCCTACAAATCTCGTATTTTACCTTTGATTTACCATGAGACTTTGATCCACCCTTTGATTTGAATTTATGAGCTCCTTTCTTGCTCCTTTTTTCCTATGAATGATTGCTCATGATCAAAGTATCTTTGACATTCAAAAATTTGCCTCATTTTTAAACAATAAGACACATACTACCTCATCAAACTTCGGCTTGGAGATAGTATTATTTATTGTCATGATAAGGTTGTTAGAACATAAAAATGGAGGATAGTAAGAAATTAAGTGAAGCATCTTTGGTTGGCTATTTCATTGCAATTTTTAGCAATGGTATCTCCTTTGTTGTTATTCTTGTTTTCCATTAAAAAATGTACCACAAATAATGGAATAAAAGTGATTTAGTGTTTATTTATTTAAAAAGGTTAACATGTTTGGTTATGTTTCTCTCCCAAACATATTGCAACAATAAATCCCAAGGCACTAGGTTGATAAGTGCATGTACTTGGCATATAATGGGTTACTATGAAAAATAAATTAGTTAATAAAATATGTAACTTAACTAATTTTTATATGTAAGGGCTTATGAGATCACCTCATTAAAAAATGCTTCTTGTATCAATCACTTGTGATTACATGAAGCATTAGTGTTTTTTATATTGATATTTAACAAAACTAAAAAGACCCAAACCCTTGTACAATAAAATAGGCAACTAGTAAATAAAACAAGTCCATGAGATATGGGGCAAACCAAACAACCCATCAAGACAAATCAAAGTGAGACATTATTGCATCCAAGTTGCCACACACAACAACCAAAAAAGAAACATCATGGAATCTTGAGGCCCACTTAAACAATGTCAAACCCAACCCTATTCGATCTCACCCTTCACTCTACTATGAGATTGAGAGATAGTTTTAGGAAGACCTTTATTTTGCCTTTGGATAATAGTCCATGAAATATTATCATCCAAGTCCTTAGAGTAAGGAGAAGCTCGAGATTCTTCTAAGCTGCTTCACGTCATAGGGGCCTATCATTGATGAAGATGCTCTATGACGTGGGGGGCTTCATTCTAGCCATCGAAGCTGTAGTAGAGTCGATTTCACTGCTCTGCCCAACCTTGCGATGGCTAGGATCTTCGACAACTTTTCTTTGCAATTTACATTGTTTAAAATACTCCTACGACTTTTACTTGTTCTCTCCTCCTCTCTAGTCCAAAACCACGTCTTGCTAGGTTATGTTGTGTTGTATGAAAGATTTATGGACTCTATCTTATACATCCTCTGATACACCTCGCTAAACTTCAAGCTGAGCTTTGAGGTCAAACATCCTTGCATTGCTACTGTCACTTCCTTCTCATCAATATAACAACTTCCCATGTCCATGGCATATAAAATCATTGCTAATCCAAAGTCCTTGGCATAACATCGTTATCTGCTAGTGTTTGAGGATAAAAGAGCATTGTACTGTTATATTAGATGATAAAAAATCATCCTTATCATCTTCGCAAGGGATAACCAGTTGCATGAATGAGATAAGGATATGTATCAATTGGTTTTTTTGGTTTTTTTTTAAGTAGAACGCCTCTTGACTAAAGAAATAATTTAATTTAGTGAATGTCCCTTTCCTCGTCTATACAAATTGCTCATTCTAGTTGTCCCTACAATGGACTATATAAAAGGTTTTCAATATGGGAGAGTAATTTGAGTTTTCTGAAAGCTCTAAATTGAAGGCAAAAGAAAATGAATAACATGCATGGTAATAGTTTTCTTAATGGCATATCTAGACCAATATATATATTCATCACTTTTGATCACTTGAATTTCGTAAGCTTCAACTTTCAACAAAAAAAAATGTTGTGGGATAGAATTATGTTTGAAGTTATCTTCAAATTACTTTTTTCATGAGTAGAATATTTTTAATGTTGTATTGGAAGGTACTTAAATTTTGTGTATATTTTATGTTATTTAAAAATATTTTTTATAGAATAAAGAAATGATTTTTTGAATTAATTATAGATTACTAAAAATAAAGCAATAATAGTCACAAGTCAAAGCAGTATTACATATAACATCACATACACTTTAAGGAAACTAAAAAATACGGCTTTCATTAAATCTATCTAGGTTATTCCATCCTATAGGAGGGTCAATATCATAAATATTGTCGTTGGATCTAATAACTTCTAGCTCAATGCCCTCCTCAAAAACACACTATTTGTCCTTGAGGCCCATGTCTTCAAGAAGCGTCTCAAAGGTATAGTTTTTATTGTACTTGTTTTGAAACTCATGGTAGTTCTTAAAAAACCTTATCTTCTTCCACTCTGGATAGGACCAATACTTTGCTAACTTAACATCAAATTTGTTGAAATTGGCTTGACCAATGTCCATGAGCTCTCAAAATTTATCCTTAAATTTCTCCTTAGACACCTTCAAAGTCAAAGTAACTTGCATAGCAATGGAGTGAAAAACAAGTCTCCTATAAGACTCAATAAGCTTTCTCTTTTTACCTTGGAAACAATCATCATTTATTTCTTTCCACAAAAACCACAAAATATCAATAGTCAAAACCAACCAAAATAAATTAAAGCCTTTACTAAGACCTTTAACATAGCCAAACAAGATTTCTTGCCATGAGAAGTTCCCTTTGTAGTCTGAACCCCCTAAATTAGAAAAAAAATAACCAAATTTCTTTAACAAAGAAACAATAAAAAAAATATGGTTGATAGACTCAAGGGTCATGTAGATCAAACAAAAATTGTTATTTGATTGGGCAAGGCTTAGGTTGATAGGAATTTTTTTCAATGGAAGAAACCATTTAAAGTAGGTGTTTTTAGGCTCAATGACATATGACCAGGAATGCTTAAGGATTTTAGAGCAATGATTATGACTCAATTTTAAATGTCAGCAGTCATTAAGGTGCCTAACAATGTTCTGAGACTTAGCCAAAGTACTATATATCATCCTAGAGTTCACATTATGCAAGGCAGTACCATCACACCACTTGAGATTATCATAGATTTCAATGTTGAAGCCAAGGTGAATAAGAAAATGAAAGTTCTTGCAAGCTTTCCTAAGTATAGAGTATGTCCTCATGTGAGATTGAGGGAGACCATACTACATACTTAGGGAAGCCCAAGACTTCAACTGATTACTGTTCAAAATGTTTCCAAATTTTTTAATTTATTTATTGTCCCAATCCTTAGTTGAGCAATATTGCAAAAGAGCAAGGGATTTGTTCTTCCAATGGAGGTTCCACTACACTTACCTGAAGCTACAAATTTTGTTCTCCTTTCTTCTATAGAAATGTTACCTTTTACCAAGTTCTTTGATGTAACGCCCCACTGCATGAACCCCAAAGGAGAACAAACACCACACTTTTTTTTTGAAAGCGAAACATTGTATAAGATTAATTTGTACATTCATTACATGAAAAGGAATTATACATTTACAAAGTTAT
>VDFB02129824.1:0-39525 GCA_007258455.2 Sequoia sempervirens
GCTAATATTGTTTGTGATAACTCTTTGCTTCATGTTTCAAAGCGATCTTCATAGAGAGGATGAAAATCATGATTCCATGTGTGACTTGGTACCATGGTTCAGTGGGAGTTGTTGGAAGTGACGTGGATGCATCATTGGTAAGGTTATCTCCATTTGATTGGAGATATGGTTTCTTGGTTTAGAGTGCATTTTTTATGATGTCATGTTATACTCTTGATACTAGTTTAGATTTTGGCATATTAAATGTTCTCTTAAGAACAAGATGTATATATATGTTATGGTGCAAGTGATCTCCTAGGAGAAGATGGTTAGATCATGGATGTCATGTTTATGTTCAAGATTGGAGCTTTGAAATTGATCTTATGTATTCCAAGGGTACATTAATCATTTTCTTGTTTACTTCATGAAAGTTTTGTGTTGCATTTTGAGTTTTCAATGGATTGGTTGGTTATAGGTCCTCATGGATACTTGGAGAAATAGGTGAGGCTTAAGTTCTCTTATGTTAAGAGATATATGTTGGAATGGTTACTTGTAGGAAAAGCTATTTTCAATATTAAAGACTGAGAAGCCTACACATTGGTTGAACATGAGTTCAACACATTTAGTGGTTTAACATGCCTCCAAAGAGGTTGTTTGGTTACAAAGACTTGGGAAAGGTATTGGTTTTAATTACAAGTTAAACTTGAATGTGATAGTTAGAGTGCTATGTGTTTATCCAAAAATTCTGTGTATCATGCTCGTACTAAGCATGTTGATGTTAAGTATCACTTTGTGCAAGAAATGGATGAGAGTGGGAAGGTATTAATTGAGAAAGGTGACACTTTAATTGATGTTATATATTATCTTATGAGACCAATTCCTATAGATAAGTTTTGTTGGTTTTATTCATTTGCTTGGAGCTTCATGATTATGTAGGTTGCATTTGAAATTGGCATGGATTGATTAGTTGGTGCAAGAGGGCCATTGGCCTTGAGTCCTGTACTTGTAATATAGTAATTATTCCTTGTTTAGAATAATTGCAATGTATAATGTCAAGTGGGAGAATTTTGGAAATAGGATTCCATTTAATTGAAATCCTAAACATTATTTATTTCATGTATCTCCTAAGTCCTTGGAAAGTGTTCTCAAACACTAGGATTAGAAAGAGATTAATTATTGAATGAAATAATCATGTTAATTGACATTTGTAATTAATTCTAAATAATAGGATCATGTTAGGGCATCCAAGATGATTTTCTAAATAATAGGAGTACATGGGGCACCGACATGGAAGGTGGATCTCACCTTGAGGTAAGTTAACTATTTGGAGTAAGAGATAACACTCCTGTAATGTATGTAAAGTTCCTAGGAGTTAGGGTTTAATGTTTACATGCATAAAGTTTAGTTTAGTTTAGTTATGGTTCAATTATCTTTAGTTAGTTTTAGTTGAATGCTAGTTGACTTTAGTTAACTTGGAATGCATGACTAATGACTTGAGTTGCATGACAAATAATAGGTGACTTCCTTCAATTAACAGGGGATGATCATTCTTGCAAGAATGGTGGAGAGATATGTTTTAATAAATAGAGAATGACTTGGACCCACCTTGAGCACCCAAGTTGGCTTCTTGGAGTTAACTCTTTTGCATGCTAAGATATTTCAGAAGGTTGAGTTAAGTGGGTCCATACTTGGGTTCCAACTTTGAGGATATTCCTTTAAGATATCTACGGAATCAAGGTTCAACTATGACTTCAATTTGGGACGCCCAAATGTCCGATGAAGCACATGTATTGGCATTGTTCTTCACGATAGAACTCTACTTGCAAGAGCTATGAGTACCTTTTGTGATATAGGGATTAAGCTTTGTAATTGTAACTCTTTTGGAGTTTACAAAGTTGTTTATTTCCTATTTATCTCAAGAAATTTTAAGAGAGTTTGTATCAATTTTATTGCAGGTGGTGAAGAAGATTTGTTGAAGGAAAAAGAAGCATCTCAAGGAAGGATTGGAATTATTGTAATCTTCTTCTGAGATTAAATAATACATTGATTCTTGGTGGAGTTTTTCCTTTAAGGTGTTTCTCCACGGTATATGTTGTGTATCTTCTAATATTCTATCTAATTCTTCTACAACCTTCTGTCTTCATTCTACAAATGATAAAATGAATTAATCAAATAATCACCCACAAATAATCTATAACAAACAATACATATTTAGATCAACAAGTATAATAATTTTGAAAAGTATTAAGCTACATGAAGACCTTAATTTTCAACATTTGGTATTAGAGCCGAGGTAGGATTGAGCATTGGGATTTCTTTCTCTTAAAATATTGAAGGTTTTTTATATTAGTGGGAGATTTTATTATTTTTTTGTTATTCTGGATTTTGGAAATTAAGTTTGATACAATGAATTTGAATTCTTGTTTATATATTGAAAGGTTCAATGGATCTAATTATGAGATGTGGAAACTAAAAATAAAGGATCTTCTGGAAGAGAGAGATCGGTGGTTAGTTGTTGGTAATGAGACCAAGTCACCTACAACGATGTTAGATGAGGATTGGGCTAAACTTGATAAGACGGTAGGAGGAACCATAAGATTATGTCTTGCTGATGTTGTTCTCTTGAATGTTTGAGAAGAAATTACTATATGTAAGCTATGGAAGAGAATAGGTGTTATTTATCAAACTAAAAGTCTTACTAATAAGGTTTATCTGAAAAGAAAGATGTATTCTTTAAAGATGAAAGAATGTGATTCTGTTGAAAATCATTTGAATGCTTTTAATTTGATTCTAAGTTAGTTAGCATCTGTAGATGTAAAGCTAGGAGATGAAGATAAATGCATTTTGTTACTTTGTTCTTTACTAGAGTCTTGGGAAAATCTAATTGCTGCTATCAATGGTAGTGGTGCAGATCCAATGATGGACAATAAAATTCCTACTCTCTTATCAGAGGAGATGTGGAGGAAGTCTAAAATGTAAATCCAAGATTCCTTGTTTGTATAATGTAGGCTTGAGAAAAAGGAACCTAAGCGAAACAAGGAAGGGAAGGGTAAGTCAGAAGGACATTGTAAGGTAAAGTGTTGGAACTGAGGGAAACCAAGACATATGAAGAAGGATTGTAAGAAAAAAAAAGAGAATTCTAATTCTTCTGCAAAGAAATCCTCAAATGACAGTAATGATGCATTAGTTATTTTAGCTAATATTGTTTGTGATAACTCTTTACTTCATGTTTTAGAAGTTGATCTTCATAGATAGGATGCTAGTCACGATGCCATGTGTGACTCAGTACCACGATTTAGTGGGAGTTGTTGGCAGTGACATAGATGCATCATTGGTAAGGTTATCTCTATGTGATTGGAGATATGGTTTCTTGGTTTAGAGTGTATATTTTATGATGCCATGTTATACTCTTGATACTAGTCTTAAAGAGTTTGGCATATTGAATGTTCTCTTTAGAGTAGGATGTATATGTATTTTATGGTGCATGTGATCTTCTAGGAGGAGATGGTTGGATCATGGATGTCATGTTTATGTTCGAGATTGGAGCTTTGACATTGATCTTGTGTAGTTCTCTTATGTATTGTGTATATTAATCATCTGCTTGATTGCTTCATGAAAGTGTTGTGTTGCATTTGGAGTTTGGCATGGATTGGTTGGTTATAGGTCCTCATGGATACTTGGAGAAATAGGCAAGGCTTAAGTTCTCTTATGGTAAGAGATATATGCTGGAATGGTTACTTGTAAGAAAAGGTATTTTCAAGAGTAAAGACTAAGAAGCCTACACCTTGGTTGAACGTGAGTTCAACACATTCGACTTTTTAACATGCCTCCAAAGAGGCAGTTTGGTTATAGAGACTGGGGAAAGGTATTAGTTTTAATTACAAGTAATTTAAACTTGAATGTGATAGTCAAAGTGCTATGTGTTTAGCCAAATATCCTGTGTATCATGCTCGTACTAAGCATGTTGATGTTAAGTATCACTTTGTGTGAGAAATGTTTGAGAGTGGGAAGGTATTGATTGAGAAAGTTGACACTTTAATTAATGTTGCAGATTATCTTATGAAACCAGTTCCTATAGATAAGTTCTGTTGGTTTTATTCATTTTCTTGGAGCTTCATGATTATGTAGGTTGAATTTGAAATTGGCATGGATTGATTAGTTGGTGCAAGAAGGCCATTGGCATTGAGTCATGTACTTGTTATATAATAATTATTCCTTGTTTAGAATAATTGCAATGTATAATATCAAGTGGGAGAATGTTGGGAATAGGATGCCATTTAATTGCAATCCTAAACATTATTTATTTCATGTATCTCCTATGTCCTTGGAGGGTATGTGCTGGATCATGATTGGCCCAAAATTGGCAATAAGATGGGTATGTTCTTGTGACTATTTTTTTTACCCAAAATTGATGAAATGAAAAGAGGGTTTTAAAGGAGATTCTCAGCTTTCCACCAATATAAATTATACTTTACTTTGAATTTAATGTGGTAGTATTATTATTAATTTTCTATTCAAATTACGACCTAGGAGCGATTGATGGTGATTGAAAAAATCTATAGCTTTGAAAAATATTATATTTTTGAATCAAAAGCTTATGTGTCACATTTTATGATTCACATACTATAGGATTAAAATAAAAATAAATTTCATGAAGTTTGACCAAGTTAAGTTGTTGGAGACATCACCAGTTGCCTATTTTTAAAAAGAGTTGTAATACAAAAATTCATAATTAATTATTTACTTGGAAAAATTACTGAAATATGCATCACATTTGGGAAATGGGTCCTCTACTTACATATAAAATCTTATAAATATCATCATATTATTGTGTGGTTAGGGTGGTCAACACCTACTTCTTATTTTTCCCTAAAATTTAAATAGCGGATTGAAATTTCAACTTTTCACAAATATATTTATATTTTTAAATAAAGTTAATTAGTTTAGAAACCACATTCATTTTCCTAGGTTCCTATTCTTACACACATTTTAAAAATATAGATGCTTATTAATTTTATGTCAAGAGGTTGCCTAACTTTGATTTTCTAATTTTTTTTTTCCACTTAAGGGCCTATTTTTTTCCATAGCGATCCTATACATGCAGGAAGTGTTCTCAAACACTAGGATTAGAAAGAATTAATTCTTGAATGAAATAATCATGTTAATTGACATTTGTAATTAATTCTAAATAATAGGAGCATGTGAGGGCATCCAAGATGAGTTCCTAAATAATAGGAGCACATGGGGCACCAACATGGAAGGTGGATCTCACCTTGAGTTAAGTTAAGTGTTTGGAGTAAGAGATAACACTTCTATAATACATGTAAGGGTTTAGGGTTTAAGGTTTAACGGTTGAGGGTTGAGGATTTAGGGATAGGGTTGAGGGTTGAGGGTTAAGGGATTAGGGTTTAAGGTTTGAGGGTTCAAGGGTTGAGGGTTTAAGGGTTTAGGGTTTAAGGGATAAGGTTTTAAGGGTTGAGGATTAAGAGATTAGGGTTTAACGTATAGGGTTGATGTATTAACATTAAGGGTTTAATGTATAAGGTAGAGGGGTGAGGGTTGAGGGTTGAGGGTTGATGGTTTAACTTATAGGGTTGAGGATTTAAGGTATAGTGTTGAGGTATTAGGGTTGAGTGTCTAATGTATAGGGTAGAGGTTTTAGGGTTTAAGTGTTGAGTGTCCAATATATAGGGTAGAAGGTTGAGGGATTAAGGGTTTAAGGGTTTAGGGATTAATGTACTAAGGATTTAAGGTATAGGGACAAGGGATTAGGGTTGAGGGCTTAATGTAGAGGGTAGAGGGTTGAGGGTTTAAGGGATTAAGGGCATAAGGGTTGAGGGTATAGGTTTGTTGATGGATTAGGGTTGAAGTTATAGGATTGAAAGGTCCAATGTGTAGGGTAGGGGGTTTAATGTCTTATGGGGTGGGGGTTGAGGGATTGGGGTTTAAGGAGTTGGGTATTGGGGTTGAAGTTTAATGTTTGGGGTTGGGGATTAGGGTTTAAGGTTGAGGGATTGGGGTTGAGGGGTTTAAGGTTGGAATTTAAAAATGTAAAATTTAAAAGGTAAAAATTAAGATTAAAATATATTAAAAATAAAATTAAAATTTAAAATTTAAAATTTAAAATTAAAATATAAAATTAAAAATTTAAAATTAAAAAATTTAAAGAAATGTAAATTATAAAGTAAAATAAAAATTCAATATTAAAAATTAAAATACAAAATTCAAAAGAGATTTAAAATTTAAAATTAAAAATATAAAATTAAAAGGCTCCAGAAGTAGAAAAGAATAGGGGTTTAAGGAGAGAGAGAGAGAGAGGAAACAAATTTCCCATGAACATCACCACAGACCAAACAAAGTTCCCATGAACAACACTGCAGGCTAAACAAAATGATAATCCCTGCCTAAAAAAAGAAGCCAACACGTAAGATATAAAGAGTGGAGTGCATATTTTGCCCAAGGCTTGACAATATATAACATGTATAAATTTAGATCCCGTGGAAGGTTTCATGAATAGTACAAAATGGTAACCACTATAGCATAATATTCAAGGATGCTGAATCACCTCCATTGATGTGATGGGGACTAAAATTCATATCTTGAAAACTTCCCTAGGTACAAGCTTAACTTCTTCAATGATTCTTTTAAGATTCCAATCTCTTTAAGACTATCATTGATGCACTCATTAATAATAACTTGAGAATCTCCCTTGACCTCTAGATGTTGACAATGCTTGGAGTTAGCTAATTCAATACCTTCCAGAAGCGCAAGTGCTTTAGTTTCATTGTTGGTCTTAGAATACATGAAGGAACTTTGACAAATGATCCATAATGGGGCTGGACATACTACTTTATTGTCATTGTAATGTGTGGTGTGCTCTTTATGATGCTCTTCTTGAAGAAGATTCCAAACCATAATATTATAAAAGGAAGTAACTTGGGAGTATAAATATTTCATATCCTCCCTAATAGAGACATGTCTCTGATAATTCCTATGAGTCTTTTATCCTTTTGTGGAGTTGACCATTTACTCAAGAGTACAAAATCATGTATTTTTATCTTTAGGGTTATTTCGTTTCAAAGTCTCTTCTCTACTCTTACTGTATTACACGTTTCACTCTTGAAATGGACCTGCCTGGGGATAATTCTACAAATGAACTCGCCTGGGGATAAATTTGGGTAATGTAATTGTGAACTTACGCATTTAGGTCATCTGTTTCATTCAAGTTCTGAATGTATGTATTGATTTAGGCTAATATTTGGTTTTTAATTCAGGACTGGGATAGGCAAAACCCATCTCAGATTGTAACATAAATGTGTTGATTTGTAACAATCCTGTTTGGCACATTTTTACTCCATAAAACCAAGGATCTTGATGATAATTTATCTTCAGGAATAGGTATTTTTCTCATTGTTTCTTTTTCCTTCTATAAGAAGAATATTTTTGTTTTTTGTCTTCACATATTCTGCTTACTCATTCTCATTTCTGATATTGTCATCCTTAAGCTGGATACACAGGCATTACAACATCACACTCTTCACCCTTATGAGGTCATTTGCATGGATATTTCATGTAATTTTATTTGATTATTATTGGCAAAAATTTGGAGATCCTTTATTTGGAGGAGTTTCTTCTCTCTGTACTACACGGGAGAACAGGTGGCTATGTAATTATATAAAGCTCAAATTGTAATCATGGTTGCAAAATTGAGTTTTTCCATATTTCATTTAAGATCCATTTTCCTAATAATCTGGACAGAGCCAACTGTTGCTTAGTGGCAAAGTATATTTGCCCTCAATATTTTATGGTAAGTTGCAAATCTCTTTTGCTCAATTGGGCGTGTATTTTGATTTTTGTCAGGGAACTACCTTTTCTTCAGTATTCTAATCACATTATTACTTTGTTGTTCTACTTTTTTCATCCACAAAACTATAGATGTAGTCCGACAAAGCTTCTAAAACTTCTATTGGTTTATTTTTGGCTCTCCATATATGTTCTTAATCTTAATCCATAAAAAAGCTTGGAAAGTTTATGATGAATAGTCTACTTCAAGCCTGGAATTTGATGGCCACCTTTATCTGTCATATGATTTTTTTTTGACAATTGGTTTATTTAATGCCTATCACTTTATGTTTTATCAAAAAAATTTAACTGTCAAAAAAATTTAAATATGTATTATGTTCAGTGTAAACAAAATGCTGTAAAAAAATGTTGTTGAAAAATAGTAAAAATTTGTGTTATGTTCTTTTTTTATAGGTAAGTGCTATCAAGGGGACAGTTCCCAAAAAATACATTCAAAAAATGCATACCAAATCCACCAGGGGTGCATCGACACAAATAAAGCTTTCCTTCTAGGCTAATATGCAACATCCCAAAAATGGATGTGACCACAAATTATACCTCCAAAGTTCCTTCTTTCTTTGAGGATCTTAGGGACATTGGGTGTTTTTGTTTTGAAGGTGAAGATTTATTTTTCTTCACCTCCGTCCAAGCCTGTTGGCCATCCGAGGAAGGATGCTGGCCCAAGGATGAATCCGCTAGCAAGGAAGAACTAGGGTTGCAATCCACGGTAGCATCCATTGAAAGCAAAGAAGAGACAAAATTGGAGACTTCCAAAGATAGAGGAGTCATGCCAGCATCATATTGCTTTGAATCAAGCTTGAGCACCTAAACATAGTAGTCTTCCACAGCCGAGTGGGGGGGACTAGAGCCGAAGTAGTTTTTTGCAGTGTGGGAGTGGAGGCACTACCATTCTTTACTGAAGGTGAAACAACATAATGTTTGGATTCAACCCCAACCCACCATGAGGGGTTGTTGTTTGGGGCAGCACTGAAATTCACCCCAAAATGTCTTTTACCACACTGTGTAGTGACATGTTTTGTAGCAAAGCAAATTCAACACCTGAATGCAATCTTTTCATAATCTATCAGTTGGCGCCACCTTATTTTCCAACTTTGAGAAAGATTTCTGTTGGGAGGCCATTTGAAACATCCATTTCTACACATAGGCAAGCAAAAGTCAAATTTTCATAGTTGACTGTTTCATTGGAGAGACCATGGTATTTCCCCAAGCTGTTGCCAATTGCTTTTAGACAGTCAATTTCCCAAAACTGTAATGGGAGGTAAGGTAAACAGACCCATAAAAATGCAGATGAAAATGACTCTGTGTGTGGATAAAATGAAGGGGACCAGGGTTTCATGTACAGAAAATCCCCTTGGAAGAACCAAGGCCCTATGTTTAACACCATTTCCTTGTCATCCACAGATTCAAATTCAAGGATTAAAAACCCTTTCACACATGGGTAGATGCCGATTTCGTCTTCTAGATATTCCTTCCAGTTTGCCTCAATCCATCAATGGAGGTCACATAATTTAGGCCATCTAGACTGATCTCAAGGATAGAAGCTTGTCAAATGATGAATGGAGGACACAAAGAGGCCCCTACATGAGGCCTAAGAGGCTCTTCTTCTCTCTTGGTTGGGGATAAACTAGTAGACAATGATCCAAAGGAGAGCCCTGGCCCATGAATGTCCTTACGCGGAGAGGAAGGGAGGGAAGAAAGGGCATCAGCGAAGCTTTTCCGCTTGCAACCTTCATAAACATCTTGTTGATAATATCTTTTCACAAATTCAATGAAATATTATCATACATATTCCTTCTTAAGCTTGCATATACCTCTTTTATATCTACATATATCTCTTCTATCACTGCTGGTGTATATTATTTTATCTACATCACGAAACATGCTTCCTTCCACAATTTTCATTCTTATTATATTCCCATATCTATGCGAAATGATGTATCCCTTTGAATAGAGTTCTCCTTTCAAAAAGGCATGACCATTTGTTAAGAAATGATTGTTGCTTTTAAACTAACTCCCAATCCTTTTAAACTAATTCCCAATCCTTTTTATTTTCTGTTGTTTTCTTTAAATTCCTTTCATTAACATAAGCACTACCTTTGTAAATGAATCACTTGTTTTAATAATGAATTGCTACTTTTAATAATCATTTCTCCTTTATTATTAATCACTTCCTTATTATTAATTGTTTCCTTTTTAATGAAATTTACCTTTATTTATCATAAGTGTTTCCTTCAACTCATTTATGGATCGCCACTCTTTAAATAACTTAAAGTCTTCCCTTTAAATCACTTTAATCACTACCTTTTTGTTCTTCATTACTACATTTTTTTGCTTCTTTATTACTACATTAAAATATATTCATTGCAAATTGATCATTAGTTATCTTTCTTGGGAAATTTCATTAATATATAAATATATATCTTTGTCTTGACTTGGTCAAAAAAAGAGGCTAGTCAAGAACATGATATTTAAATTATATCTGAGGTTGACTATAAAATGCAAAGTAGAATTAATTTAAATTAATTTCCCTTATATTCACACACACACACACACATATCTCCTTGGATGATCTCCTTATATATGTATTATATCTTCATTGCTTCATGATTACTTGATCTCCTCATTTCAATAAATGTTCTTCATATATATCTTATAATCACTCCATGAAACAGACTTATGTCTCCTTTATTCATTCCTTGTTGCATCTCTTTCCTTGTTGGTCAACTCTTTCTTTTGGTTGTTTCAAAAATCTTGCTACCTTGTTAGGTGACTTCAATGAAGAATCATTTGACATCAATGACAACAATCTTGGACAATAAATTTTTTCTTGACATCAATGACAACATTCTAACAATATCTCATACACCTTTGATATCAATGACAATCAATTCCAACACAAAAAAATTATCTTCAAATCTTGACATGAGGAAAGTTGAATATATGGGTATGTGCAGGATCATGATGGGCCAAAAAGTGGAGATATGAGGGATATTGTGACGGCTGACAATTTTTACCCAAAATTATGAAACAAAAGGGTTTCTAAAGGAATTCTCAACTTTCCATAATATAAATTATGCTTTAATTTTAATTTAATAAATTATTACATTTATTTTCTATTTGAATTACAACTAAAGTCCTTATTGATAGGCTAATTGAAAAACATCTATAGCTTTCAAACAATATCACGTTTTTAATCCAAAACATGCATCACATTCTTCATTCATACTATAGGATTAAATAAAAAATTGAAGTTCATGAAGTTTTGACCAAGTTGGTGGTCAGACATACATGTTTTTATATTTTTTAAAGTTGTAATAAAAAATCATAATTAATTATTTACTTGGAAAACAAAAAAATATGCATCACATCCGAACATGAATCTTCTTAAATTTAAAATATTATAAAAAGATATTATCATTTTATTGTGGTTATGGTGGTGGTCAAACAAACACCTACTTCTTATTTTTCCGAAATTTAAGATTGAAATTTCAAAATTTCAAATAGAATTTTTTTTAACTAAACCTAGTATTTTAGAAACTACATTCAATTTTCTATAGATTCTATTCATACATATTTTTGAAATAATATAGATAACCTATTCAAATTTTTACGTCAAGTTTCCTAACTCTAATTTTTTTGAATTTTTTGCCACTTAAGGGCCTGCTTTTTCCATGATGATCCTGCACATACCCATATTACTAATGTGCTCCCACCTTGCATCTTTAAATTGCATTCCTCTCCATTATGCTCTAACCCTATCAATAGTTCAATCATGAAGTTTCTTTGCATTCTTGTCTTAGATTGCTTCTAGTTCCAAAAATATTTATCCCTTATTATCCATCAATAGATGTTTTTCCTTGTGTAGCTTACATCTAATAACTCTCTTGAGGAAAGAGACATGAAAAACTAGGAGAATCTTTCAAGAGGAGAAAATTTCAAGCTTGCCTACCATCTACCATATTCATCACATTGATGCATAAGGGCCATACAATTTTGTGCCCAACTTATGACCTTTTCAAGCAAGGATGACTACTTGTAATACATTAGTTATGAGATGACCTAATCACCTTAAAATTCAAAGATATTCTAATACTTATGATGATGTTTCATACAATTTTTTGCTTGATACAAATTGTCATTAAGGGCCTTGAGAACTTTATCTCATTACAAAGGGAAGTTACCAATGAATGAGACCTTGGAAGAACCTAGAACATAAGTAGCAAAAAAAGGCGAGGGCTAACCATAAAGAGCATCATACAATGTCATTTTGGGTGTAATGTGATAAGTGGTGTACACCATTTAGCTAGTGGTAACCACTTGGCCCATTTCCCTTGTTGCTTTAACACGAAACATACTAGGTGAGTTTTTAACCATTTATTTACAACTTTCATTTGGCCATTAGTTTGAGGATGATAGGTTGAACTCAAGTTTATATGAGTGGCTTGCAAACTGAATAGTTCTTGTTAGAAAATTGTTACGAAGGTGGGACACTGATCATTGATAATAGAGTAGAGAAAACCATGAATCTTGAAGACTATATTCAAGAAGTGTTGTGCTATGACTACTACTATGAAAGAGTGGGTAGGCATAAAAATGAGCACACTTTAATGTGAAAGAATAAAAGAGTTGAAAATTCCTATATGTGGCAAAGTTTTCAACTTTTTCCTATTAATGCTAGATAAGACCAAATAAATTGTATATATATTTATTATTTTATGATGAAGATCATTAAATTGTTTTAGCCTTATTTAAATTTTCTTCCATAGTTAAACTAGGTCTAGACAAGAAAGGAGATTTGGGAATAAAAGATGAGAATTATAAGAAATACAAAAGCAATATATGAATAACATATACAAATAGTAAATTAAAGGTATAAGGAACCTTGAAACCAAGCTATGAAGCTCATTAGCTGTGAAGCTACTATTAATTTTCTCTTTGTGGTATATTGTCCTTGATGACAAAACTGATTGGTGCTCTTTGTATTCAGTTTGGAATATTCAGTATTTTGTGGACCATGCTTTGGATTGATGCATTTGGGTGCATTTCTTTTTTATATATTGTGGTATTGATCATGTTGAGCTTCATGTGTAGATAAAAGTTAGTTTCCTTGTTTAGGTGGCATTGGTTTTTAGGTGATATCATGGAACGATTGATTTGATTTTGACAGATTGGCACTTCTTTATTGCACATCAGGTGTATTATTTCAATTTCTCATTATCAGGTTGATGATAGCATCATGGAAAAGATTCATTTGATTAGGTCTTCATGGCATTCTATTGGTGATCTTCATGGCTATCTCATAATTCTTTGGTATTCATGGTTATGATATCTTATTTTGTACATGGAATTTTAGGTTGGAATTTTATTAATGTTGTTCTTGAAACTTGAGTTTGATATTTCATTTGGAATCATTGGTATATATACACTCTTCAATTGGTTTTATTCATTTCTTATCTTCATGGCCAGATTATTTTGGTGAATATATTAACTTGCTATATATATAGCTTCACAAGGGTTATTGCATTATACATGAGTTGGAGATTATTGCTTAACGTTTTTATATTGATACACAATATATGCATTGTGATTGGGTATTATTTCATTATATCTCACCTTACATATTGAATATATTTATTTGATTGGTCATCGAGCTTTATAAGAACTCAATTTAAATGATAAATCAACCTTTTATAAGAGTTTAAAATAAAATCCATTTAAATGGCTATCGGTGATCATAGCATTGTTACTTGTCAACCACAACATATGTATTGACCTTGGGCATACCATTCTTTTATTTATTTTAGGATTCCTATTGCTTTGACTGAATATATCATTGGTCTTTATAAGGTTATTATCAGCCTCATTATATTTGTAAGGCAATTGACTTTATGTTACGTGCCAGTATTATTAGCTTTATTGACAACCATCAATGTGTTTTGCTAATGATTGTTGGCAGATTTAAAGCCATCATTATGTTTGGTAATGATGGATTGGACTCCAAATATTATCAAAAGTTGAAAAGAGTAGTCTAAAGTAATGATGAAAGCTAGGGAAAGCTCATTATGTTTGTTTGGTTATTACTATGAAGAACTTACAGCGCTGCCATGGAAGATAGAAAGTCATAGTGTACAACTGGTGCTCGAGCTGAAAGCCAGGGAGGAGTTTTAGAAAGATCATTATGAAGATTTTACATAGAAAGATGGTAATGTTTTGGCTGCCATGATAGGTATTAGTTTTTTAGTTTGAAAGATATTTTGCTAGTTGAAATATATAACTGACTTTTTGATTAAGACTTTATTGAGATTTGTTAAATATTGATTACAGTTGTGATTAAATTGAGGTTACAGTCAAGGGTTTAATTTATCTAGTGATATTCATTGACATATTTTCTATGATTATACTTAAAAACCCTTAATGGGTATCATGATTTAAAACAAAAACAATATTGTTCATAAAAAACCCTAGTTATTAGATATAGGTTTTAAAATGAATAACTGTTTGTAAACCTATGTATAAATTGTTGGAAAAATCACGTGACATGGTGATGAGAAGAAATATTTGGAATAGTATATTGATTAACATTGTGATATCATTCTTAAAAGAAGAGAAGAGGGGTTATCTCTGATTTGATCATAGAGATTTCATGAAATTATTTTGTACTATTTCATTTAGTACACATTTAGTGGGCGTTGTTGAAAATCATACATTATTATCTGAAACTCTAAAATAGATGAGTTGATGCTCCTATGAAGTTGGTGCTTCAGAAATCATTATTGGAGTTGGTTCTTCACATTGTAACAAAGTTGGTACTCTTTCAATTGAATAAAAGGATCAGTTGGTGAGTGGTTTTTTATACCCCAAGAGGGTTTATCCACTCAGGAAATCTTTGTGTTATGTGATGTTATTTTTGTCTCTCATTCTACTTCAAGTTGATGTGTAAAGTTAGTCAATGCTCTAATACTTTTAGTTTGTTTTAAAAAATAATTAGTTTGTTCAAAAATCTTCCATAAACCAAGTTAAAGTTGAAGTCCTGTTTCAAAAAGCATAAATAAGATTGTTCACAATTTTATGGAACAATGCCACATTATGCTTTTAATATAAGTTGATTTTCTTGCATATCTTTTTGCAAAGGTTAAGTGTTCATTTGTTTGATTAAATCTACCACATTGTTTCAAGGTTAAATTTTTTAAGTTGTGCATTAAAATCAAAGAGTCCAAAAAATTATATCACTTTGATTCACCCCCCCTCTTAGAGTGAATCCAGTTCCAACAAGTGGTATTATAGCGTAGGGTCCTACATTAAGTTTTATCACCTAGGATTGATTCTCGTATTGTAATTCAGTTTGCTTTATGGAATTTTGGTGTCGTAGTGTTGTATCTGATATGGAAAAAGGGAAAACTAAATTCACAACAAAAAATTAACAATTAGGTTGTTTCTGAACCTAGTGTAAGAAGTAATGAAGAAATGATAATTAACAACATCTTAAAAATAATACAACATACTATGCATAGAATACCTCAATTTGAAGGTATCAACTTTAATTTGTGGAAGCATTAGATGGAAATTTATTTGTCCTCCTTAGGGTTTGATGTGTGGACAACAATAGAGAGAGGTTGCACTATATCTATAACATCTCCCTCCACCCTTGAGGAAAAGATAGTTCTTGAATCCAATGCTAAAGCTCTAGATGCTATTTTCAATAGTTTTCCAAATGACACTATTGCTAAAGTTATGCACTGTAGATATGCAAAGGAATTTTGGGACATATTGATTAAATATATTAGGATGGTGAGTTGCAAAAAGAGATATCTTTATAAACTCAAGTGAGTTGTGATTCATCTATAAGTGGTGATTGTGAAAATCATCATAGTTCCAAAGAAAATCTATTTGAGTCTAAATCTCTAGAGATTACAGGTGAACATTCATGTGGCCAAGAAACTAATGAAGTAGATCAATTTTTGGATGAAGTAAATTGTGAACAAGAATTAGATGAGCAAGAAAGTGAGCTTGATTTGGAAGGTGAACTTCTGTGTGCTTTAGACACAATTAATCAACTTAGAAGAGACTATGATTTTAAAGAGGCAATTTCAACAAGAAAAGGATATCAAAGATAGGGTATGTTTATATCTTATAGAAGAAAAATTCCAAGTTGAAGAAGCTAGAAAGATTGAGGAAGTGTTCATAGAACAACTTAAATAAAAATAACAATGCAAATAAAATTTTGAGTTGCAAGTAGTTTTACTAAGGAACATTAGTAAAGGATCAAAGCAATTAAGTGATGAAAAAATTAGTGAGAGTGGCTCCATGTATTTGGATAAACTTATTGAAACACAGAAGGCTCCAATGACAAAACTAGTCTAGGCTTAGAGGAAGGACAATGTTCTAAGACACTTAGTACAAAGAAAGATTTAATCTTTCATGCTGTTGATTCTGAAACAACAGGAAACAAAAGGAATAGAATGTACAAGTTGTCAGGATCTTACTCTACCTGGAAAGGTAAGTTGATGAAGTATAATTATTCTTTTTAGGTTATTGTTACTCATGTTTTGAGTATGGCCACATAGCATCTGAATTTTTTTCTAAAATAAAAAAAAGTGATAAGCAAAGGAACCATGATAATATGACATGTTTCGAATGTAGTCAATCAGGTAATATTGCAAGAAATTGTAATAAGGGTGACATAGGATATTATAAGTCTTTGGTTGTATGTTATAGATGTAATGGTTTTGGGCATAAAGAAAATTTTTGCAGGAGTCAATGGGAGAAAGCATCTGGAAGCAATAAAGAGTTTGTAAGAGTCTAGAGAAAGAAGTAAAAACAAGACAATAGGCTTGTGCTTGAAGCAAAAGAGACATTGTTGAATGCATAGTTAGACCAAGAGGTCAAAGGGGAACAATAAATGTATCATCTTACAAACCCCTAGAAAAAAAATAATACCTTTGAGATTCAAGGTATAGAGTATCTGCAAAATGTCATAGGATGGTGGCATTATCTAATGCATAAGCTTGATATGTGAGTTAGGTGTCCAGGTAGACTAAATACTTGTTTGTGATTTTTCATAACAAGTAACATGGAAATATAGAGATTGAATGATTGCAATTATGTTAAAATTAGTGGAATCCACCAAAGTATAAAGGAAGGAGGATTATTGTCAAAATGTTGTAAGTTGCAAGTACCCTACTAGACATGAAGCAAAGATACGGTTCCGTAATCTATTAAACTCTTTTGCACAATGGATATGTACATTGGTGTATAATGACAAGATATTCAAATAGACTCAAGATAGTGAGCGTGCAAGAAAATATCTATGTAGTGTTTAGAGATGAGAGAATAATGTATTATGTACACGATAAAACAAGGAAAAATGAAAGTCTTCATAGTAGTTTTTATTTAACAATTCATGTTTGTCTTGAATATTGAACATTTGATAGGTCATTCAAGATGTTTGTTAAGTGATGGTTGACATAGTGATATTTCTTGGTAACTATTGGATGGTGTAGACCTTTATAATATTGCAGTGATAGAGCTAAATTGGCATCTCTGTCACATAGGTTTGACAAATTTTTGATAGTCTTAATGGTGTTCTTTCAAGGTGCTTTCATGGTTGAAGGACATTATCTTATCAATACAAGAAAATGTTTTTCAAGCTACTATTTGTTTTGGCCGATTTCACTGCTTTATTGACTTTGTTGTCATAGGAGGAGAAGGGTTTCTTACATAGCTAGGTTGAAAATGTTTATGGTTAGAAAATATGTAATGATGTTTGATAGTTTGAAAGAGTGTACTACTGTGATATATCATTTACTTGTCACTTGTTTGGAATGTGCAATGAGCAAGGTATTGATGTCATTCTCATCTTATTGAGAGAGTCAGTAGATGACAGTGAAACTTTGATGTTGGAGACAATCTTTTTGTAAGATATCAGTTTTAGGTGTGAGAATAGCAGTAGGATCAATTGATACTATCTATAGATTTTTTTTTTCTTGTTTAAGTTTGATGGAGAATTGCACAAGTTTTCTTTTCTTTCATGAATCATAAGGTGAAGATTATTGTTTTTGAAAAGAAAAAAATAGGTTTTATAGGGACCTGAAACCATAGAGTTTAAACACCAAAAGATAGATAGAGAAAGTACATACAACCGGACAACTGTCCCAAAAAAGGAAACGATAGCAACAAAAGACGACAGGGCCCTAAAAAAGGACCACCCAAAAAAACTAGCAAACAAAACATTACATTACTCCAAGGTGTTAAGTAAATCCTCGGCTTCCTTTTCAACATTCTGCATGTCCTGTAACCCCTGCTTGAGAATTTGGACCATATGAGATGAAGTCAGGGTCTTCCTCTTGATGTTAGCCCTGGTATGAGTTGAAATCCCTTCACCAGCCAATCCGCTGCCTCCCCTGTCCGCAACCAAATCCACAACCAGCGATCCCTTTTGGTTTTTTTCAAGCTTTTCCACCATCGCATTGATGATGATGGTGTTATGTCTTGCAATTTTATGATTGTTAGCAACAGTGGCCCTAATGTTTTGTTCAATATTGGACATGCTGCACTCGATGCTAGCCAATCTATCCTCCTGTAATTGTTGTCTTTTCCTCGGTAATGGAGTTTCCTATTCATCATTGTCTCCATTGTTCCGACTAATTTTCTGCTCCAAGTCCATGACCTTGTTGCTGAGATCAGTAACATGACCTTTCAATTTACAGACTTCTTTCTGGGTCCATTTGAGAATGGTAAAAAGGCCATCTGTGCTTTTTTCTGCTATACTAACCAAATCCTCAGGCTTAAGCTTATTCAAGGCAGAATTAATTTCATCCTGAATAGGGGACTCAAAATGATCATTCCCAAAATTACCAGAAGCAGGAGCACTAGGGGCCGACTCGTTACTGACCATGGGCTTGTCAGAGAGGATTTCCATAGAATTCCCTGAATACGACACGAGTTTCATAACAGGGTTACCTTTCACACCTGGGGACAAACCAGAAGTAGGGAAACTAGGAGACGGCTGGGGATTAAGACATGGCAGGGTGATAAAACCCGGACTAGGGCACTCATGCAGAGGTTGCCATTTAGAACAAGATAGCGGGGCAAAGCCTTTAAGGGTTTTCCGAAAAGACAAGGACTGGGGAGCAGTGGTATCAGGGCCAACAAGAACACAAGCTGGGGGGCTCGAGGTTCGATCTCCCTACTACTTTATGTCTCCTCATCATCCAGCTCTTCAATATCAATAGTTTTAGGCAAAGCAGGTAAATTTTGAAAATGCTCAAAAATGAGCCTAACAAGACCAGGGTGAATAATAGCATTCCTCCTAGATTTTCTTTCCACATCATCGAGGCAATTCTTCAGAGAAGAAAATAAGTAAAAAGGCAGAGATATACGAACCTTATGTTGGAAATGGTTCAGAATGGCAAAGTGGTAACCATAGACTTTGGTAAATTTCCCGTCAATCGTGATATATTCCATAATAACTCTTAAAACTTTCCTCCAAATAGATTTGATGGACTCCACATCAAAGTAGCTATTAGCAACCTTCACCATCTTCGCTTTCTCCTTGTCTTTTTTGGGAAATTTAATGACCGCTTCATTAGAGAATCATCAGTCCTAGTAGAATTTGACACCCTCAGTTCAAAGACCAGTTATCTCCCCTATTAATTCCTCACTCAGCTTAACATTCCTGCCAAACAACATGATCTCTCCCTTTTTCCAGTTTTTAACAAAATAGTTTAGAATCCCCTAATCCATACCATGAAGCTTTTCCATATAAGGGACTAAACCCCCCTTTTCAATTCTTTCCCAAGCTTTGGCATTCTTTCTGTGCTCCTGGAAATTTCTTGGCTCCGCCCATTTTCTTTCTCCACCCATAATCAACGCACTATCAATAAACACTGAACAGTTGCTCTGGGTCCCATTTAGGTATTTTCTGTCGAACACCCAGAAAGCGTGCCGCAGACCCTTCTTAAAAAAGAAAGTGATGTCGGTCCCATCAAATCTAATGAAATCAATGTACCTGATCTTTATCTATTTCATTATGACTAAGATTGCCTTCCCTTCCATGCACCAAATCATAATAAATTAGCGCTTTCACTTCAAGATGAATGAAGTCATTCTTCCTCCACGTGTTTTCCCCACCTTTCCTAACTCCTTCATTAGCAAATAAATCCGCCACCCTATTGGCTTCTCTATAGGCGTGGGAAACTTTCACTTTATCAAATTTGCTTAATAAAGTTCTCGTGTCTTCGATCCATTTTTTGATGGTCCACAAGGGGGGGTAAGCCCAAGAATACAATTTATTATATTCAAAGAATCGCCCTCCAACCAAAGATGTTTCGTGTTGATCTTGAGGGCTAGGCTGACCGCATGAAAAGCCCCAACAGCTTCCACGACATGATTAGTTTGAATTCCAATGTCCACAGCAAAAGCCGCAATAAAAGCCCCCATGTTGTCCCTTAACACACACCCACTACCAGCTTTCCCAGGGTTACCTTTAGCCGCACCATCAAAATTGGCTTTCATCCAGCCCAAATGCGGCATTGACCAAATAGCATTATCTCTCCCACTCACTCCAGGTTTGATTATATTTGATCCAACTAATTTAAAATTCCATTTTTCAGCCATAGCAATATCAAAAGGAGACCAGAAAGCTTTCTCGAACATTTTTCCAGGAATTCAAGAAAAAATTTCCTTTATAGCCCTAACAATTTTAGCAAACAATTCCCCTTCCGACATTTCTTTATCCCTAAACACTCTATTGTTCCTTTCCTTCCAAATATTCCAAGACACAAAAGGAAGAATAAAAGACCATAGCTTTCTCACAAAAGGATTTTTAGAAGGAGCTTTCCATTGAATGAAAAAATCTTCGACAGAAGCAGGAAAAACCCACACCAGATCAAGAAGCCCCAGAAATTTATCCCAAATATTCGACACAAAAGGACAATGAAGGAAAAGGTGATTAACAGTCTCAGCTTCATTCCTGCACATATAACACCTGTTTGGTAATTGAATTACTCTTTTTCCAAGATTTTCCAAGGTGAGAATCTTATTCTGTAGCATAATCCAGTAGAAAATATTGATTTTCAGAGTCAAGTGATTAATCCAAGCCTTAGCCTAGAAGGGAAGAGGCTCCATCATACAAACCAACATAGAAGTGGCAGAGGCAACTGAAAAAAAACCAGACGGATTGTCTAACCAGACAACAGTGTCCTCCATCTGGTGTTGAGCTGGTCTAAGGGCTCTAAAAGCTAATTGAACAGGGCCAAGATTCAGACTAATGGTCTTCAAATCAACCCAATCTCCGTTCCTCCAATAATCTTTAACTAAGACTCCAAATTCCTTTTTACAATCATTCATCCATTTACTAAATTTCTCTATTCTGATTAAATGATCTTTAAAAAGCCACCTGTCTTCCCAAAACTTGACTAAATTTCTATTTCCAACCACCCATCTAATTCCCATTTCCAAAAGCTTTCTTCCTTTGCCCATATCATTCCAACAGACTGACCCACAAGGTAAAGAAGAAGAGTTTATAATTTCATTTAAAGACTCATAATTATTAAAATATTTAGCCTTTAAGGTATCACACCATTCTCCATTTAAAGTAAGAGTTCTCCACAGCTATTTAGCAAGAAGGGACATGTTCAACACTTTAATCTTCCTTAAGCCCAGTCCCCCCCTTGATTTGGGTTTACAGACCAGATCCCATCCAACAAGTGGCATTCTCTTCTTGTCCTCCACTCCGGACCATAGAAACCTTTTATGAATTTTTTCAATGGCCTCCGCATATTTAGTAGGGATTTTAAATATACTGAGAGCATAAGTAGGAATATTTTGCAGAGAAGCCTTAAGCAGCTGGACTTTTCCTGCTTGACTAAGAAGAGATCCTTTCCAACCCAAAAGCTTCTTATTGAATTTTTCAACCAAATAAATCCAGAATGATTTCGAAGGTTTAGAACAAAGAGGTAACCCAAGATAGGTTGACGGAAGAGACTCAACACGGCATCCAAGGATACGAGCAAGTATCATGGTAACATAGTTCTACAGTGTTGCATTCTTATTTTGGAAAGTTCCTCTTTTAGCATTTCATTTATAAAGAATTTTGGGGAGCTTCATGTTGTAATTGATAAGGTGAATGCAATGATATTCCACTTATCCATATAATTAATACAAGGAGATACATACAACAACATTACTTGCTTATAAAGAGGAAACAATGCTATGTTTTTTCTTGTATTGATACATAGGGATAGTTGACTTTGACTTGAGTTTTTGGATATGTCTCTTTGACATATTGCTTGGTTAGCGATAGTAGAATGGAAGTGCTTTTCATGCTTATATTTGTGTTGCATTTTGGTTTTTTTGGCATTAATAATTGTTTCATTGTATTATCTTGATTGACAAATTGAGAGTAGACTTGGTTGTGTTGGACAATATGTTTGGATCGTGACCATAGTATGATTTCAAATATGCTTTTAAGGTTTTTATGAACTAAAATTATTTCTTCGCCTCCAAGTTTCACAGCTTGAATAGGGAATATTTTTTTCACAAACAAAATATGCCAAAGATATGTTGAAATTTTTTCAAATGGATGAATGTCATCCAGTAAGTACACCAATGGTGATTGGCTGTAAGTTATCTAAAAATGACGATTCTCCTAATGTTGATCAATCTGAGTATAGATCAATGATTGGCATCTTGTTATACTTAACTACCTCCAGACCCAATTTAATGCAAGCTATTTGTATGGTTTCTAGATTCCAATTTGCACCAAAACAGTCCCATCTTACTGCTATCAAAATAATATCTAAGTATATCTAGGGTACTCTTGAATTTGGTCTTTGGCATCCAAGGGGTAATAATTTTAATTTAATGGATTTTACTAATGCTAATTAGGCTGGTTGTCTTTATGATAGAAAAAGAACAAATGGTGCAACATTTTAAATCTTGTGATTGTCTTGTTGCTTGGCATAGCGAAAAATAGGGTTCAATTGCACTTTCAACAACAAAAGTAGAATATATTGCTACTACATCTTGTTGTACTCAATTACTCTAGATGACACAAAAAATTTCTAATATGGGTATTTTTGTTGAAAAACATATGTCTATCTTTTGTGACAATACTAGTGCTATAAATTTGTCTAAAAATCTAGTTATGCATTAGAGAACCAAGCACATTGCTATTAAATTTTATTTTCTCTATGAAAAGGTGTTGGCTAATGAGGTTTTTGTGTGATATGTTCCTACCCAAGAAGAAGTTGTAGATATTTTTACAAAGCCTTTGGCTAAGGATGTCTTTGAGAGACTTCTTTCTTGGTTGGGGGTTGTCTCCCAATATTTGCTCTCTTAATGTTCTATCATGAAATCATGGGGATATTTTTAGCTCTCTAAGTAGCTTGCTGCTGCTACTTTTGTTCTTTACTTGCTGCTTCATTGCTACATTTGCAGCTGTTTCAATTATGTTCTTGGTATTTCATAGGTTCTCCTTTGTCCTTGAGACAAAAAGGGGGAGAGATATTGGTGATTTCATTGGTAGTCGGATCATGTTCCTTTTGGGTTGGCATTGATGTGATTTGGTTGGAAAGTTCAATTCAGATGGTTTTAGATGGTTTTTTCTATCAAGGACAAAGGGGGAGTTTGTTGACTTTCTCTTTGTAGTATATTGTCCTTGATGACAAAACTGATTGGTGATTGGCATTATGATACTTGGTGCTCTTTGTATTCAATTTGGCATATTTAGTATTTTGTGGACCATTCTTTGGATTGGTGCATTTGAGTGCATTTGTTTATCATATATTGTGGTACTGATCATGTTGAGATTCATGTGCAGATAAAAGTTAGTTTTCCTATTTAGGTGGCATTGGTTTTCAGGTGATATCATGGAGCGGTTGATTTCATTTTGATAGATTGTCACTTCTTTATTGCACATCATATATATTATTTCAACTTCTCATTATCAAATTGATCATGGCATCATGGACAAGATTCATTTGATTAGGTCTTCATCGAATTCTATTGGTGATATTCATGGTTGTCTCATAATTATTTGGTATTCATAGTTATGATATATTATTTGGTACATGACATTTTGGGTTGGAATTTTATTAATGCTCTTCTTGACACTTGAGTTTGATATTTCATTTGGAATCATTGGTATATATACACTCTTCAATTGGGTTTTTTCATTTCTTATTTTCATGGCTAGATTATTTTGGTGCATTTATTAACTTGCTATATATATATATATATATATATATATATATATATATATATATATAGCTTCACAAGGGTTATTGCATTATACATGAGCTGGAGATTATTGCTTAAAGTGTTTATATTGATACACAATATATGTATTGTGATCGGGTATTATTTCATTATATCTCACCTTACATATTGACTATATTTATTTGATTGGTCATCAGGCTTTATAAGAACTCAACTTAAATGATAAATCAACCTTCTATAAGAGTTTAAAATAAAAGCCATTTAAATGGCTGCCAGTGATCATAGTATTGTTACTTGTTGACCACAACATATGTATTGACCTTGGGCATACCATTCTTTTTATTGTTTTTGGATTCTTATTCCTTTTATTGAATATACCATTGGTCTTTCTAAGGTAATTATTGGCCTCATTATATTTGTAAGGAAATTGACTTTATGCTACATGGCAGTATTATTAGCTTTATCGACAACCATCATTGTCTTTTGCTAATGATTGTTGGCAGATTTAAAGCCATGATTATGTTTGGTTAATGATGGATCAGACTCCAAATATTATAAAAAGTTGAAAAGGAAAGTCTAAAGTAATGATGAAAGCTAGGGAAAGCTCATTATGTTTGTTTGGTTATTACTTTGAAGAACTTACAGCATTGCCATGGAGGATAGAAAGTCATAGTGTATTGTTGGTGCTCGAGTTGAAAGTTGGAAGAGTTTTAGGAAGATCATTATGAAAATTTTACAGAGACAGATGGTAATGTTTTGGCCACCATGACAGAAATTATCTTTTCAGTTTGGAAGATCTTTTGCTAGTTGAAATATATAACTGACTTTGTGATTAGGACTTTATTGAGATTTGTTAAAAATTGATTACAGTTGTGATTAACTTGAGGTTAAAATCAAGGGTTTCATTTATCTAGTGATATTTATTGACATATTTTTTGTGATTATACTTAAACACCCTTGATGGGTATCATGATTATAAACAAAAAACAATATTGTTCATAAAAAGCCCTGGTAATTGGATACAGGTTTTGAAATGAATATCTGTTTGTAAATCATTGTATAAATTGTTGGAAAAATCACATGACACGGTGATGAGAAGAAAAAGTTTGAACAGTATATTCATTAACACTGTGATATCATTATAAAAAGAAGAGAAGAGGGGTTTATATTGATTTGTATCTCTAATTTGATCATAGAGATTTCATGAAATTATTTTGTATTGTTTCATTCAGTACACATTTAGTGGGTATTGTTGAAAATCATACATTATTATCTAAAACTCTAAAATATATGAGTTGATGATCCTATAAAGTTGGTGCTTCAAAAATATTTGTTGGAGTTGGTGCTCTTTTCATTGAATAAAAGGATCAATTGGCGAGTGGATTTTTATACCCCAAGAGGGTTTTTCCACTTAGGAAATATTTGTGTTATGTGATGTTATTTTTGTCTCTCATTCTACTTCAATTTGATGTCTTCAGTTAGTCAATGCTTTGATACTTTTAGTTAGTTTGAAAAAAAAAGTTTAGTTTGTTCAAAAATATTTCATAAAGCAAGTTAAAGTTGTATTGTGTAAAGTTGAAGTCCTGTTTCAAAAACCATAAATAATATTTTTCACAATTTGATGGAACAATGCTACATGATGCTTTTAATATAAGTTTATTTTCTTGCATATCTTTCTACAAAGGTTAGGTGTTCATTTGTTTGATTAAATCTGCCACATTGTTTTAAGGTCAAAAAATTTAAGTTGTGCATTAAAATAAAAGAGTCCAAAAAATTATATCACTCTGATTCACCTCCCTCTCAGAGTGAATCCACATCCAACAACTACCCCATTGTACACTATCATCTAATCAACACACTATTTTCTGAAATAAATGTAAATGTTGAGATTTTCATGGAATATCTATGAATCAAACCTAAAACCTTCCATTTTTGTTGGATTCTCTATGACTAAGCTACTTTCCCTTTTAGGACTATCCCATCTTTGGACTAAGAGTGGTTTAATTCCAACATGCCCCTTAAGCCACTTTATAGAAGGCTTGGGGTTCCTAGCTTATCTTTGATCTAATACTATGTTAAAACCTTTATGGGCTATCTAGGACTTGAATCTAGGAGATTTTGTTGTTGCTGGAATTCTCTACCATTGAGCTACTCACCCTTTTATTATTGCTAGATTTCTCTAACATTGAGCTACCTACCCTTTTAGGAATAACCCATTTTTGGTCTAGGTGTGGCTTAATTCCAAGAATAAAAATCAAACTTATCCTTAGAATTTGATTTGGCTTCTATAGAAGGAAAATACAAAAAATAGTAGCTCATACCAAGTGCAATAAAAATATACATCAATGCAAAAATCCACTCAAACCAATTATTTTAAGAAAATGATTGATATAATGATCAAGAAAGAGGAAGGACACAAGACCTTTGTATGGTTGAATTCCTTCTTGAATAGTTATCCTACATTAATCTAAAATTTAAAATAGGAACACATTAATAATCTATCAATTTTAAATCCTTGGGTTGGAAGGAAAAAAATAGTGGGTTTGAGTGAGGATAGAGAGGAAATGGAGCTTTCAAGGTGTCAACAATAGTGCTACAAACCCAAGAAAGCTCACAATAATAGAGGTAATAAATGATTCAAATAATTTTAAAAAAAAAATCACTTGAAACACTAAGGATGTAGGGAAATAAAGGCTATAATCATGATGAATGTATTCAACAATAGAAAGAGATTATGGAAGCCAATGTTGGAACCATAAAAATGCTATTCAAATGGTATAGAATATTGTAGTCACTTCAAACAACAACTGGAACAAAAATGATTAAGTTAAACATTTCGAAAACAAGATATAAGGAAGATGGAGAGGCATGCAAAGGTGAACAAACTTTTGATATTTACCTAATGAACTTGCTAGGACTTATATTCACATTATCATGTATTAAAGGTGGTTTATTTAAAAGAAACCATTTTTTTCCAACTGCAACATCAAAGGATTTTAGTGCATCATGTAGATATCCATGTACTAATATATTCCAAGTACAACAAGCTAAAAAGTGACACAAAAATGATAAAACTCCACTAGGTTAACACATATAAAACATAGGTTAATCTAAGCATTGAATGTATTTTATTTGGGAAATGATCCTATCAACAACTAAGTCATATTTAGGATTAAGTCTTTAGTATTTAGCCAGAAATAAGGTGAATTAACTTTCCTAGTTAGCATTCATAGTTTTGTTTCAATTAGATACCCTATTAGTCTTAGTTAGACATGTTGATTGTGGAATTGACTAATATTGATTGTATATTGCTATAGTTTCTATGAATGAATGAGATATAATAGATAGTTGAGTGATAAATTATAGAGATAAATGTTTAATTAGTTTTAGTTAGATACCCTAATAAATGAATTAAATTCCTGTAATTATGGATCACAAAAGTTAGAGGATTTTTTAGGTAGCACTATGAAAAGGAAAGGTATTCAATTGACCATTAAACACAAACACACTTGATTCTATTTTAGAACTTGGGTGCTAACATAGTAGTAGGTTTTCTTGAGATGAAAATCTCAAGCTCCTTTAAATCAACATCTCATAAGAACATAAAACCTTTCAGACACTCAATATTACATGTTACTAAAATAAGGTTATTCTAGGAACTTAATAATACTAGAAAATATCAAAGATGCAAATATATGGGTTACTATAAGTAGTATAAATTATTGTATTACTTTATAGTACACGCTATTTTAGAAAAGAGAAAAAATGAATATATATATATATATATATGTATGTATGTATGTATGTATGTATACATGTTTAGATTTCTATTTTACTCATGATAAAGTAAAACTTACTACACAATTTTTGCATTATTCTAATCATTTTTAAAATTAGAAAATTATAAATTTTTTTGAGAAAAATAACATTACCTCCTCTAAAGGGTCATCACCATTAATTTGGCTACATACTCTATTATTGTTTGTCAAGATGTGACCATTGTGCTAGTAAATATCATGGTATGAATAAAGCTATCTTTATCTCAAGGTGAATGTGCAAATGAAATGTCATTATCATATTTTACTTTGCTATAAATTGTTAGGGTGTATAAACCATTATACAAAATAGCTTACTTTAGTTAATTACACTAAATAAATAATTATATGAATCTTAATGAATGACATTATTGATGATGAAATGATGATTCAAAAAAAAATTAAATGATTTATATGATTGTATGTTTAATTAAAATCATTAGTTTTGTTGTGACAAAATTTATGGCCCACATTTTTATGATGGATAAATATTTACAAACTATTTTCATAAATCCTATTCATTCATATATATCTCAATCTAGGTGACCTCATTATTTTATTACCCATGTTAATTTCCTTATATGATTTACTTTCACTTATCCTATATATTAGTATTCATATTCCTATATGGCATGCCTTACTATGCTTACGATGAATTATCCCAGGATTGCTTAATGCTTATGATCCCCTTATCACTAGGGACAACCCTAGGGAATTTGATCCCTTTGCCTATTTATGTTTACATGTTTATTTCTTTCTTTACACACTTATTGTGCTTACAAGAGATGCTACACATTATTATGATTTACATGTATCTTGTACCTACATGATGACACTTATTGTTATCCATTTTTTTTTCATTTTCCTTTTTTTATGGTATCTTTGTTAATATTAAACACTTGATGTGATTTACCTATTGAAATTTCACCTTTATCTATAACTTCTTGCATCCTTTATATCCAACCAATTTGAGGGGGAAAAATGATCATTGAAGTTACTTCATGAATTTGATTTTAGTGATGTAGTTACATGATATCTATGACCATTTTTAATTACTAGGTAGAGCTTCATTAATATATCTAGGTAAATCCTTTTTACATTTTTTGTATATGGTTGAGTCCTTTACATATATAATTTCTATATGTTTTCATAATAGAAGTAATTTTTTACTTAATAAAAGTTTCAACAAGTTGTGATTATGCTCAAATATTAAATACTTGACACACACTATACATTGCAACCTTTTATATTATACTTGTATGTTATTGGAAAAAATATCTCAAGGGATGACTACACATATAATTTGCATCATGATTCATCACTTTAAATTTATCCATGTCCTTTGAGTGTTTCAAAAATATTTAATTCAATGTTTCCTAGATAATTTTACTTTGATATTCATTCTCATAGTATCTCACATATAAATTAAATTTGGGAAAAACGTAATGGTGAAAATTGCAACCCATGCTCACTTGGTTGTCTTTAATGAATAAATTATTGTTTGAGATGATCTATTTTGAATGGAATATCATAAATTTTGACACCCATTTTGGAGTTCCATCATCACTCATCCCTATAACAATTAAATTTCCTATATATTCCCTTTTCCCACCTTAGTTCAAAAAGATAGAGTTGTAGAACTAATCTAGATTAGTTCCAAATTGAAATAGATATGATCCTCATATTTTTAAAATTCAAAATATTAAATTTAAACTTTTTTCCACCCTATCATTTGAGGATCATTATGAGCTGACTAAAACATGAATTGTCTAAATTATACACTAGGATGGTGTATTAAGGACTAAACCTAATGTTAATGAACCATATAGTGTAATGAAAGTGCACATCTAGTTCTATTTGTAAATGGATAAAATGGAATAGATTATCATTTCACAATCATGACATAGGAGTTCTCATATTACATGTTGTAGCATAGATTTTTGGCACCCACATGCTTTCTTGCTCTCCTATGGTTTTTAACCTAGAACAAGAAAGATGGGCCAAAAATGCTTATGTTACATTCAAATTCAATGCAATATGGATAGAATAAGGATGAAATATGCTTAGATATAATTATTGAACGAAATAAACTAATAAAATTGATTGACTAATGAATAAAAACTAAAGGAAAACAACTTGTTTGAAAACACATTGTGTAATGCAACAATGAACTAGGAATGAATACAAAACTTAATAGAAATGAAACAAATTGAAAGTGTGCACCTAGAATATGGATGGAAACTGGAAATTTCTTTTGAAATGCTATTGATGCTGAAATTTAGGCCTAGTGGGACTCATTCGCCATTCTGGGTGAATGAATCCTAGTTTTGCCAAAGTGTAATAGACCCCATTTTTGATAAAAGGGTACTAAAAAATGCATAAAACTCAAAATTAACCCTAGAGTGGGACTCATTCACCACTCATGGTGAATGAGTCAATTTTTGAATTTTTGTATTTTCAGAGGTGGATTCCAAAGCTTCCAATCTTCACTTTGATGCCCTATAGGTGTCTGCTTCTGAAACTCTGATTTATAGGTCTGAAAATGGATTTTTGTTGATATTTTGAATTTTTGAATGAGGAGAATACTTTAGCAACCTTAAAACTTGATCTTCAATTATTTACAAGCTTCCAAGAGTTCTAAATTTGTAAGCACACAATACAAGAGAGAGAAATGTTGAAAGTTAGGGCATGGGGGGTTGCCTTGGTCAAACCCTATTTAGGTAATTAAACCAAAATGATCAAAGAATGGAAAGAATCATGCAATAATGGAATAGATTACCTTGCCATGATGATTGATCTTGAAAGTCTACAAGATAACATGTAGAATCAACCCTTGAATGTTTTAGAACGCTTAATGAATGACTTGCAATGTGAAAGCCCTAGCTTGCTTGAGAAGATATATGATGAATGAAGAATTGATTAGAGATGGAGAATGTATAAGAGATGATATATGTGAAAATGAGGTGAAAATCACTTATTTATATAATTCTTGTCCCTTAGTATCCATTCATACCCCATCACAAGTCGACATCATGTGATTTTGAATAAAATATTGAAAGAAAATTTGAAATATTTTGAATTTTGGGCTAAGGGGATCTCATTCATCACCCATGGTGAATGGGTCTCACCTAGGACCTAAAAACACGTGTCAAGAAAAAAGTTTTGTTTAATGTAATTTGTCAAGGTAACATCCAAAATAACACTTAATTAAGTCATATGAAGGCATAAAGGGACCAAATAAAGCATGAGAAAGGTGTAAATAGTGAAAATATGCCTAGAAAGTCGTGAAAGCTTGTTACAAGACTTTACAAAACTTTAAAATATGACTTTTTAAGTGATGAAAAGGTGATTTTTAGCCGAATTGTAATGAGTAGAGTTTAGAAGAATGTAGAAATTTCTTAGAACACTTCACAACACCTTCACAAGACATCATTAAATGCATTTTATTTAGTTTCAAGGGTCCAAGACCTAGTGTGGATGCATAAAATGCCTCAAAACACCCGAATCAAGGGCTCATTAAGTCCGATTAAGCATGAATTAATCCCATATCAAGCAAAGGGTCCTATTTTCTATGACACATTTATCCCCCACTTTAGTGAGAGGATGAACTTAATTAAAACTCACACTAAATGAGAAATTCAAGAGAGATCCTTATGTACAGATGCAGATGACAAAGAATGACAAAGATCAAGGAGGTTGTGCAAGCCCCCAAGATCAAAGATTCTAAGTCAATCCCCCAAGATACAAAATCATGTAATGAAAATAATGGAAGATGAGGTGGAAAGAGATGTACTCACTCTGGGTCAATAAAACTTCTTGGTTGTCCGTTGGGTGAGAAAGGACAAAGGTATACTCACTTTGGGGCCACAAAACTAGTTTTCCATGAGGTGAGAAATCCCAAAAAGGTAAGATACATTCACTAGTTGGTATGCACTCACAAACACAAAGGTGGTTATGGGAAAAGTCATGCCTCTAGGTGGGCTTCCCACTCAACCATATTAAAGTTATATTGCTTGATAAATTTAACAAGGCACCACAAGGAAAATGCTCATGAACAAAAAGGAAAGGGTATCACAAACATGTAAGTTGTGTTATGCAAGGTGGAAAAAAGGAAATGTAAAATGTAAAAATGTAAAATGTAAAAGTGTAAAATGCAGAATGTAAAATGTAAAAGAGGTTTTAAAGGAGTCTTGTTTAGTTCATGCAAGTTCAGTCACCTAGGGAACATTGTGTCTAATGTCTCCAAGAGAGGACCAATCAAAGAATAGTATATTTGCAACTTAGGGGATGTAGTGTGTTGTGTCATACCACCAAGAGGAATGCAATATGCTGAGATAGATCACACTAATGAAGGGAATCACACCCAATGTCATCCACAAAGTGAAAAACACATCACACAAATGACAAGGGTACACTAGGAACCAAGAATGCAAATTATTTGATGGTAATGTATGCCTACCACTTTAAAGTAGTTGCGAGCACTCATACTATGAGCAATTGCTTTAAAGTAGAAAAAGAGAGAAGAAGACATTGGAGCTTACTCAGAAATCCCTATGCCAAGTCATATGTTTCCGATAAGATACGTCATGAAGAAAGGGTATTATGTCACATGTGAGTCAATTTTAAGACATGTCATCCACATCCCAAGCTTTCTCTTATACGATCATGAAAAGTGACATAAAAGGGATAAAGTTGCATAACCCCTTGCTCCCACTTAGTGCAAGACAAAGGTTATCCTAGAATGGATAAAAGTGAGGATTAAGTAGAGGAATTAGGTGTTCCCACACAAGGAAGAGCACCACACTCCTTGAGAGGTGGAATGTTATTGGTCACCAAAGTCTTTGATGAAAGTGGGGATAAGTGTGATATGTCCGATTTATTCATGTGTTCATTGCATCCATGTGTAGGAGGAATTTTGTAACTGATATAATAACAATCTTCCAAGTGAGATGAAGGAGGTGTGTGTTTGTAGGAAGGATTGGTTTCTTTACAAGAACACAAATCATTTTTATTGTTATGTTTCATTGTTGCACAAGGGACAAGAGTTATATTAACCCCATCACTACCGTGAAATGATTTGGTAGAACTTAGTCGAGCAAATGGAACACAAGGTTGTGTGGGTTGAGATTTGGATATTTCACATCCTCCCTTAAAGGTAGCTACAACATACATAGGCACCCAGAGTCAGAGAGATGCTAGCACATCCTCGATGCCCCCTAAAGAGGATGAGGTTCACATTCCTCATGTATTTGGAGACATAGGTGATGATATTTGATTTTACACATGTCCTTTAGTGATTTATGATTTATATATATATCATGATGATGTGTTACTAATTGTGTACATTTTTTATCTTGTAGGAGTGATGAGAGACTAGTGGGCATTCTATCATCAAGATGCCACAAAGATAGTTCCTACATCCATCAATGAGGAGGAGATGGATCTTGATTACGTGTCCCCACTGATCATGGACAGAGATCCAGAGTAACTTGGACCTTTCACGAGGTTATAGGTAGCATATGAGATTGTGAGGAGGTGACTCTGTCAGGATGAGAGTGCACTATAGTTAACTTAGTCCTCAATAGAGGTAGAGAGGGGTATGTATAGGATCATGATGGGCCAAAAAGTGGCAATATGATGGGTATTTGTAGGGTATGTGGCTGGCGACTTTTTTTTTACCCAAAATTAATCAAACAAAAAGGGTTTTTAAAGGAGATTCATAGATTTCCACCAATATAAATTATGTTTTAATTACAATTTAATAAATAATTAATATTCATTTTCTATTTGAATTACGACTAAAGTCTTGATTGATAGGCTGAGTGAAAAATATCTATAACTTTCAAAAAGTATCACATTTTTTGAATCTGAAACACGTGTCACATTCTATGCTTCATATACTAGAGGATTAAAAATAGAAAAATTGAATTTCATGAAGTTTTGACCAAGTTAAGGTGGTTAGATGTGCGATTTTTTATATTTTTTAAAATTTGTAATAAAAAAATCATAATTAATTATTTACTTGGTAATAAATTACAAAAATATATGCATCACATCAAGATGTGAGTCCTCTACTTATATCTAAAATCTTATAAAAAAATATTATCATTTTATTGTGGTTAGGGTGGTCAGACAGACACCTACTTTTTTTTTTCCCTGAAGAGGAGCAACTTGTAGCTGTTGGTTGGGTACAGGGTATGGAGTATGCACTTAGACTTGGTAGTTCATGATCATGATCACACATGACTGTCTTATGATGATCGGGGACTGGATCATGAGTGTCATATCCCGAGGGGTCTTGCTTTCACAAACCACTGTAACTTTGTATATGATATTGAGATGTACATAACACTTTGATATATATATAGACATGCACATTTGATGTTATTATGATGTGTTTCTTTGTGTGGATGTTAAATGCAATGTTATTAAAATTAAATGATGTATTTTAAAAGTATTTAACTAATGTCTACATGATTTAACAAGATTGATGTGATCTAATGTAAAATGTATTTCAGTTTCACTTTAGATACAATATTGTTGATTATAAGAGAATATGTTAAATTAAATACACCTATAACTAATATAAGGATTTAACTTAACATGACACAAAGGTGAATAGTATGAATCCTAAAGTAATTAGAAAATGAACTTAAATAATTACCTTAGTGTTCAAGACAAACACAAAATTAGCTGTCAAGAACTAAGCTATGTGAAAGTTATTTGGAATGACATCAAATAACTTTAAATAACACTTCTTGGTTAATCATACTATTCAAAGAGGTTAGAGATAATACCGACACAAACATGTGGCATTAATAGGTTCCTTAAGGGTTGTTCCATCAAGCTGTGTTAAGAGATAAGCACCAGAACCATAATTGGTATTAACCTTGTAAGGGCCTAACCAATTAGGGCTGAATTTATCTTTATCTTCTGTGTCAGCACTAGTAATGCATTTATTTTCAATAAGAACAAAATTTCCCTTACAAAATGATCGAGGGATTACCCGTGTGTTGTGTCTTCATTGTAATTGTTTGATGTGAGCATAGAGATGTTTGAGAGCATTAATACGTTGTTCATCGAGCATCTCAAGTTGATGTAATTATTGATCTTTGTAAGTATCCTCATCAACAAGGTCTTGGAGAGAAACACGCAGGGTAGGAATTTCTAACTCCAGGGGCATGATTGTGTCAGCTACATAAACAAGGTTATAAGGTGTAGTTCCCATGGATGATCTAACACTTGTTCGATAAGCCCAAAGCATATAATATAATTGTGTATGCCAATCTTCATGATGTTTATTGATAGTTTTCTTGAGGATTTCTTCTAGAATCTTATTAGTATTGTTAGCTTATCCATTAGATTGTGGATAATATGGTGTAGGAAAATGATGTTGAATATGAAATGTTTCAAGAAACTTCTTAACTTCATTATTTTTAAGAGAAGTTCCATTATTTGAAATGATCACGGATGGTAGTCCAAAGTAGGAAATTATGTGTTCCAATATGAAACAAAAAATTGCTTCAGTAGTTGTAGAATAGAGAGGGATAGCTTCCACCCATTTCATGAAATAGTCTGTAGCAATTATGATAAATGTATGGCCAACAGAAGAGGGAGGTGAAATTTTACCAATAATATCCAATCCCCATACTGAAAACAACCAAATGGGAACTTGGGCATGAAATTCAGTAGTAGGGGCATGGATCAAATGGCTATGTTCTTGAAATTTTTGACATTTTTTACATAAGTTTCTCCATATGTTTCCAATAATAATGCATATGAATAAGCTAAATGGCTATATTTCTCCATATGTTTCCAATAATAATGCATATGAATAAGCTAAATTTCACTAATGATCGACCTCCAAAATGACCTCTACAAGCACCAACATGGGCTTCGTCAAGTGCTATGGGGATTTCAAAATCTTTAAGGCATCGTAATAAGAGACCATTGAAAGATCTATGATACAACACATTTATAAGAAATACATATTTGGCTGCGAGTTTGTGTAAACATTTTTTTCATATTTGTTGTAGTAGACTCGGGAATGGTACCATCTTTTAAATAGTTGTATATAGTATCATAACATTCACACAAGTCATCTTGAGTTATTGCCAAAATGTCATCTAGTATATTATCAATCGAAGGTTTCATGATGGGATGGATAACAAAGGTGAAGTCAGTGGTAGGATTGTGTGGGGAAATAAGAGAAGTTGCACTCACCATTGCATTTGTATGCTAATTATCTTTCTGTGGGATGTTAGCAATGGTAAATGAGTCAAACTTTTCTAATAGTTTCATTATAAGATCCTGTATTTTGATAATTTTTCATGTTTAGTTTGATATGTACCATTGATTTGTTTGATGACCAATTGTGAATTTCCAAAGATGTTGATATGTTTAGCATTCATTTTTAAGGCAGCTCGGAAGCCTTCGATCAATGCCTCATACTTAGCTGTATTATTTGTGCATCAGAAATTTAACGGATGGGACAAGGGAATTGGTTTTTTGTCAATTGGAATTAGTACCACTCTAGTGCTAGAACCTATTCTACACTTAGAGCCATCAAAAAATAATTCCCATGGTGCAATGTTAGCAGTTAAGACATGACCATTAGGAAAAGAATCACTAGTAGGTAAAGCAAGAGGAGAAGGAGCATCAGCTAAGTCATTGGTTAAGGCTTAGCCTTTAATTGATTTTTGTGAAACAAATTTAAGGTCAAACTATGTTAACAACATCACCCACTTAGCTAAGCATCTTGAAAGATTGGTTTTGTTGAAAATATGTTTAAGAGGATTAAATTTTGCTATGACTTGTATTTCAACATTTAGTAAATGATGTCGCAACTTACTAGTAGTGAATACAAGAGGTAGACAATGTTTTTTAATTAGTGAATATATAGTTTCATAATCAATTAGAGTCTGACTTATGTAATAAATGGGATGCTCTTTACCATGATCATCGTGTTGAGCCAACAATATTGCAAGAGTATGGGAAGATGTGGCAATGTATAAGATAAACGGTCTATTTGACACAATGGGTTGTAAAATAGGTGGAGTGGCTAGGTATTCTTTTAGACTCTCAAAATCTTATTTAAAATCCTCATCCCAATCAAAAGCTATACTCTTTTTAAGGAGATGCACATGAAAGGTACAATGTGTGGTTGGCTAAAGATGCAACAAAACAATGAATAGCTTAGATTCACCCTTGTAACGTGCACAACTGAGAAATATTCTTGGGAGGTGGAATATTAATGATTGAATCAATTTTATTTGTGTCCACCTCAATGCCTCTGTGAGATATGACAAACCCCAAAAATTTTCCACTATCTACACCAAAGACACTTTTTTGGATTCAATCACATATTGTATTTACGAATTCATTCAAATATTTTTTGGAGGGCATTTACATTGTCTTGTCACGTTAACAATTTAGCAAGGATATTATCAACATAATCTTCCAAAATTTTGTGAATGTAATCATGAAATATTAATTTCATTGCATGATGATAAGTTGCATCGACATTCTTTAGACCAATGGGCATTACAACTCAACAAAATGTTCCCCAAATAGTTGTAAAGGCTATTTTGTATTGATCTTGAGGGTTAATAAGGATTTGATTATAACCACAAAATCCATCCATGAATGACAAAAAATCATGTCCAACAGTTGAATCCACGATCATGTCTATATTAGGAAGCAAAAAATCATCTTTTAAAAAAGCTTTATTCGAGTCACAAAAATCAAAACATATCCTAATATGATTATCGGGTTTTGCAATTGCGACAATATTTGAGATCCATAGAGAATAATCAATAGGTCTAGTAAAGCCTGCATCAAGGAGTTTTCCAAGCTCTGCTTTAACACACAAGGCTATGTTACGGTGTATTTTTCTTATCTTTTTTGCGAGCTGGTTTAGTGTTTTCAGCAAGAACGATGTTATGTGTCACAATTTTTGGGTCAATTCCTAGCATATCAATATATTTCCAAGAAAATATATCAGAAAAATCATGAAGTAAAGCGATAGTGTCTTCTTGTTCTTCATTATCAAGGCACTTCCCAATTTTAATAAATTTATCTTTATCATTAATGTCCATTGGCACATCAATTGTATCTCCTAAAGGGAGTGCATTAGATTTAGGACTTTCAGATTCATAGAATTCGTCAGTGATATCACTTTCTATAATTTTCTTGGTAATGGTCATGGCACGAGGAATGTTTTTCATGGAAGTAAGCAGGGATGTGTTATCATAAATGCCTAACATTCACTTTAAAGTGTCATCGATATCGACATACTAGTATGAGGATGGTAAGGTTATATCAAGAAATTCAAGATGTTTGATTGTGATTTTTTTTTTGGTTGACATGTTATAGCGTTAATTTTCAAAAATGGTTGTTGATTGTCATTTTAGAAAAAGAATATCCCAATCTAGTTTTTGTTTCTTGCGTATTACATTCAATAGGGACACGAATACCTTGCTCATGTTTTCGACACCCTTTTCTAGTATATCCTATTTTTTTTACAAGTTCATAGCCTTTTCCATAAATTTTTTCCATTTAGTGTGAATTAGGCGGGGATTGATAATCTATCTCATTAATTTTTTTTGTATATGTTGTAATGTCATCTAGATTATAGGAGATAGATGTTTGAGAAGATTGTGCAGAATTTTGAGTGGAAATGATTGTTGGTTGGTTTGTTTCTCATCTTTATTTTGTGTGAGTATGTATTCACCCATAAATGAGGGTATGAATTCTAAGGATCCCCAATCATCACCAAATAATTTAGATACCAATTCCTCATTGTTTTGTTCAATTTCAAGAGAATCTATATTAGATGTTGGAATCAATGTTTTCAGAGGACTTGTAACTCCTTTTCAAGGTGCAAGTAAATTTCAAGCTTAGGGTCTATTTCAACTTGATAAATATGATATAAATGTATTTCATGATATGATGAAGACTTGAGGGTACTACACTCATCTCATAAATCCATGGTAAACCTAAAAGAAGATTATACAAAGGATCATAAGGTATGACATGGATAAGATTTTGCAAAGTAGCCACCCCAATAGTAATAGGAAAATTAATTATCCGAATCGGCTACTTTGTTGTGTTGTCAAATCCTCAAATGGAGATGGAATCAAGTATTATTTATGACCTGTCAACATCTAATTGATCAAGGAGATTCACACTACACACATTAAGAGTAGAACCATTATCAATGAGAGTTTGTTTGATACCTATGCAATTGAGTTGAGCAATTATCATAAAGGATTCATTTTGTTTGCACAATTCTAAAGGAGGAAGCTCATGTTGATTAAAGGTAATGTCAAGATTCATTTTTTGGATGAGAGCTACCACATCATTTAGAGTGGTACTAGGAGGAACTGCAATTTTTTTTAAAGCTATTTGAAGAATGTTGTGATAATTTGGTGAGTTTTGAACCAAATCCCAAAGGGAAATGTTGGTTGGAGTATTATTTAATTGTTCAACAAGATCATACTATTTTATGTGTGGGTTATAGCGAGGAGAACTAGGTGGATTGGGTAAAGGTAAAGAGGGTGGGATTGGTTGTGGTGATTGTGGGTTGTTTCAAGTGTTATATGTATGAGCAATAGTATCATTACTAGATTGTTGCGACACATTGGTGTTA
>VDFB02129825.1:0-10087 GCA_007258455.2 Sequoia sempervirens
TTTGCCAGAGCCTTGTCCTAAAGCACAAGCGGAAAGCCTTGAAGGAGCTATTTTGGAGCTTGAATCTGAAATACCATCAATGAAAGAAGCTGAAACTGCAAAACTGTATTCTTCATTTAACCACTTGAAACTGCAAAACTGTATTCATTTAACTGGTTTCTGGATATGTTAAATCTTTCCTTTTGCAATTCACCCTTCTTGACTAGATGCATTTTGAGGACAGGGAATCAATGGCCACAGCAGTTCCTTTGCCAGAGCCTTATCCTAAAGCACAAGCGGAAAGCCTTGAAGGAGCTATTTTGGAGCTTGAATCTGAAATACTATCAATGAAAGAAGCTGAAACTGCAAAACTGTATTCTTCATTTAACCACTTGAAGATATTAGCAGATAAAGTAATCAAGGAAAAGGACGAATACAAAAGGCGAGCAGATCATGCCCTGCTTCAAAGGAATGAAGCTCGGAGAGAAAAGATAAATATTACCAACGAATTAACTAAAGCTTTGATTTTGAAAATGGACACGATTAACAGAAAAGATGTGAGCCTTAAGAAGGCCCTTTTGGAGCTTCAATGTGAAAGACAAGGACTAAAAGCTGCAGAAACTGCAAAATCAGATTTGGAAGCTTCATTTGAACAATACAAGTTGTCCATATATAAGGAACTTAAGAAAATGAATCAACTAGCGAGGGAAGGAGATGATGCCCTTGATCGAAAGGAAGAAGTTTGCAGGGAAATAGCAATCACTGCCAAACAAATGTATGAGGCTTTCGGACCGCACAAGGATGAAAACGGTAAAATGGACAAGGATGGAAAAAACCAGATTCACAGCTGGTGGAAGGGTTTTTTGAAATGGCCATTGAAGTAACTGGTTCTATTTTACGTCGGGCATGTCCTTTCTGCAATTCATTCATAAATCTAGTGCAAGGAGGCATTCACATTGGTTAGCCCATGACCCTTATATTAACCCTAATAAACTAATGTAATGCTTTTTACTTGACCTTAATAGCTGTAATGGTGAAAATTTCGTTTTGGACTCACTTTGTTTGATTAACCTTTATACAATAACAAATGTACAACTTGTATGTTTTCACCACATAGCACATTGACACAACCTAAGCTTTATTTGCTTCGATCAATCTTTTTTTGTTTTTTTTTGTTTTTTTCTGTCTTAGATCAAATTCATTCTTATAGAAATGATTACAGTTTGATTCAAACGAAACAATTACCACTATCAAGTGCAAACCAACATATCTTAGATGTCACATAGTTAGGCAAAATTGACAAGCAACAACAGAGGTTGGAGGCCTAATGGTTATGGCTTCCAAATATTAAATAAGAGAACTTGCAAAACTTTCTTACAAACTTTGAAAAGTAAATTTTGCATTCTTCAAATCGGTCAAAGCGTAGAAGAAAAGCATCCAATTATTCATAGTTATGCTTAGATTCTCTAGGGCTCAATTCTAAATGACTTTGAAAATGTCTTATTTATAGATCTAAATGGCCTTGGGATCTAAAGAAAACCCAATTCTAACTTCAACTACTAGGTAAATTGATTAAATAAAAAGGAAGACTGTCGATTGAATATTAAAGAAAACACAATCGAAGCCAGAAATATTCAATTGATAATCTACATGGATTGTAGAAATCTGTTATCTCTAAAAAGGAAGACTATCATACCAAATGACTAACATTGTCAATCTTTTTGCTTTATTACAAAGCTAGTTTATTTATCATGATTTGGTATTGTTGTTGTCTAAGCTAGATGGTTCATATCATCTATGACCACCATGGGCCCATCACATCTCTTCTTTATTAAAAAAGTCATCTTTTTTTATTGGTCATCAAAGAGCTCTTAGTTGAAAATGATGTTGGCGATTCCAATTTGTATCAACATCATTGTGCCTTAGATCAATAGTGAAAAATGATTCCTAGGTAGTCTTTCGTAGATGATATTAGAGATGACTATATCATCAAAAAATGTATGGTTAGGATTAATCATTGGAGGTCTTGCATTTTTGACAAACCTATAGAGATGTTTTATAGGATTTACATTAAGATATTTCTTCCATTCAATTTAATTAGGTCTTCTAATAAGGTCAAGCAATCTAAAATAAGGCAGATCAATCTCTAGCCTTAAGATAGTAAATACTTTTTTTATTTCATCCATAGTAGTCTGAATGTGATATACAACCAATAATTTCTAAGTCTTGTGCAACTTTAGAAAATATTCTATATCTAGGAATAATTCACATTATGAGTATTTAGGATTGTACAATATTTTTGATAAAGTTGGAATTTATATTTATCATCTAAAAGCAATTGAAACTAGTAGGAGGTGGATTAGAACTTGACATCTCCATGTTTGTAAATGGGAGATCTTTACTAAGCCAGTCAATAACAACATTCTCTTTTCCACGAACCTGTTTGGCTATATAGTTAAATTGATTGGAATATTTTTTCTATTGAACATACTTTTGTCTTCCATCTTTTCTTCAATTAATATTTTATTTGAAAGTGAGAAATCTAGTGCAATTTGTCTTAATCACAAATTTTTTTAAATATCTTAGCCGAAGAGAAAAAATTCTTTACACATTTTTTAACACCATATATTATCTAATAGAAAAGACATAATTTTTTAACATCTTGTGGAATATTTACTCTACTTGCATCTCAACAAATTCTTTACTATCTTTTATAAAGCAAAAAACACCACCACATGTATAATCAAATGCATCTATAAACAAAATAAAATATTAAGTAGTAGGAACATGAAGGAATGTACTATCATAAATTGTTACCCCTGATAATTTCACATTATGTAAATAGATTCCCATTATGTGCATAGACCTAATTATGCTTATTATGTGCCCGTTTTATTACCATTTTCAAAAAATAAAGTTAAAATTGGGATTTCAATTTAATTATTATTTAACAACAATTTAAAATTCAAAATAGGTCTGGCCTAGGGCGCCCTCACCCTTAACCACCTTATTTTGGCCCAATTTTTAATATTTTATTGTCAGCATTAATATGTTTGTAAATTTAAATTCAAGTTTTGACTTTTCAAAATAATTATTGTAGAAAATGAAGAAATACATATAAATATAAGTCTTTTTCACCATTTGAACATCTAAGGAAACTTAATGAAATTTTGATAAATTAAGCATCCTAAAAAGCAGTCAAGGCAAATTCAAGAGTAGAATAAGAAACATTTTACAACACTTTCATCAGTCAACGTTCATGTTTGCAATGCATCATCAAGTTCATGTCAAAGCATATGTAAGATTTTTTCATGTTTTATGTTCATTACCTTTTGAGTACTAACATTTGCAGGATCTTCTATCAACTATCAAGTTCTCCTTGTATGAGATGTGCATCATGACTTCAATCCATCAAGGAATATAGATTTGAATGGTAAGTTGTAGCACTTGTGATTTATCATTTGTTTTATCCATTTGTCTTTGCTTGACCTAGGGAAAACACTCTTTATTCAACATCATCATAGTCATTATGAAGGTGGAAACACCAAAACAAGGTTTGACTTAAGCAAACCCCTATACAACAGAACCCTTTTCTCCTCTCTTTCTCGTAGGTTGCAGATCTGAAGTTGATTTGGTGAAGATTGAAGACCTAATATTAAGATCAAGTATTCAAGCATATTCACTTGTCAATTTAGGGAAAAATCAATTATTCACTAACAAACGAAGTTTTGAAGCTAATTTTGACAAGGAAGCATCTACATTATGTAACACACATGTACATGTTATGAGATTCTGGAAACCCTAATCTTTAGTCTAGGGTGCCGACACCCCTAACTAGCCAGTTTGAGCTTAGATTTGAATGTCAGGTTCCTTTGTCTCTTTCCTCTATTTTTTGTTTTCAGTTCCTGTCATCTAATTCTATATTATTATGAATTTGCATCAATTTTCTATACTTGCATAGTTGACCTAGTTTACATTTACAAAATCACATCACTTCAACTCCTAATCAACCCAAAGGGGACCAAAACCTTAATCAACTATTATGACTCTTCCTTGAGGATAGTAGCCAAGTGGTCTTTTATGATCATTTTTGTGTCCCCCCAATGTTATATGTTGAAAAGTGTAATTTAGACCCTAGATCCCTTTTTCCTACAAAACAAGGACAAGAAGATTGCTTATATTTTTCTTAGTGTTGTTCATCACTTTTATGTGCTTAGCACTTCAAGTGAACTTCTTTTTCTTCAATAGTTGTTGTAATGGTTTTTTGTTATTTCTTGCTCTATGGTAGAAATTGTTAACATAATTCAACATGCCTAAGAATGCTAGGAGCTTCTTCTTATCAAAAGGACATTCAAATCCTAAAAGAATATTTGATTTAAGGTTATACCTCAAAAATACCATTATTTACAATCATTCCTAGAAGAAATTATAATTATGACTATACTATTGGATTTTATTAATAGATTATACAATACTAAATTTACTAGCTAAATCATAAAATATTTTCAAATGACAATAATGGTCATCTCGTGCTCAATTGAAAACAAGAATATCATCAATTTAAATAGAAAGAAAATTTTAAGTTCCTTAAAAAAAATTATCCAAATGCTCCTAGAAGTACGTTGGAGCATTCATCAACCCAAATGACATAGTTTTCCATTCCTAATATCCAAAAGGATAGTTCTAGGAAATTTTATTTTCATCTTCTTTCTTCACTTGAATTTGATAAAATCTAGATTTGCAATCAAACTATAAAAATTATTTGGAGTTAGAAGCCTTTTGCAATAAATAAGTTTTATTAGGAATGGGATAAAGGAATGGTTCAACAATGACATTTAATAGTTTATAATTGATAATAATTTTCTTCTTACCTCTTTTCTATTCAAAATGCTTGCTTACCATAAAGGTATATTAACAAAATGAAGATTTGGATGCTTTATTGATTTCTTATCTTCTATTTTTCAATACTTTCTTTCATATTTGAATAACCAAAAGCAAAGATAAGAATTTTCTTACCAATATTCATTTACTTTTCTTTTTGTAATGTGATCTCCATTGTTGGTGTTAGGTCCCAAAATCGCTCTCTCAAATCTTAGATCTTTTCTCCACCTTCAAGGCCAAGGGTTTGTCTTCAAGAAAGGAAGCAAGATCATCATCAATAGACTTGGGATAACTAAAGGTTAACTTTGAGAGTGGATAAACTTTCTTTCTCTTTGGGCTCAACTTAAATCCAAGAGGGTGTTCCCAAACTTCTCCTTATCAAGGTTTTTACATCAATTAAAATGTAACAATGAGTAGAGTAAAAAATCGCCATACCCAATAATATATTTGACCCTATCTTTTTGTTACTAGGTCAAATGTAATTGATTGCAAAGGACCTATGTGTAGTTGATCAGACACCTTGTACATGTACTTATAAATATCAATAATTATAATCCCTTAAAATAGGTTTGTTTATCATTTCTTACACAATGAAAATGTACAAGCATGCATATTCAAGTTCTCTTATGATATACAATTTTGGTTTGCTCAAAATGTTTCCCTAGTTTATAATAATGAACCATAAACAATATACAAAACCTAATCTAAACCTATAGCTAACCAGAACAAAAAAATATTTAAATTTAAATATTTGGTCCCAAACCAATAAAGACTATTTCCTAAATCATTGGGCAACAAAGTTATAATATAAAAGAGGAAAAGGAGAACTAAACATAACTTCAACAAAACTAGGTTTGCATATGGAAACCAAAGGTTATATTTTTGTGAAGAACATGCTTAATAATCCATTATTAGAACTACAAAAACACGTATTTAATAAATAGGGTGCTATCACACACACACCAAACCTTAAATGCATTCATGTTAGTAAATGTGGCAAAGGAAAATACCCTAACTAGTCTACTCTCTATTTGAATGGGTGATTAATCAAGGCTTAATGGTATAAAATTCACCCTATTTTACAAACAATGCTTCATATGAAATGCCCTTACAATAACAACAACAGCCTAAGTGACACTCACATTATTAAGGGGAAGAGTTTTGTGGAGTTAATCCAAGACCATAGCCTCTATAGAAGCTAACACAAGAAACAAGAAGAGAGCTATGGAAGTAGTGCAAATATCAAGTAAGGAGTCTCCCAGAGCTAATCGAGAGGGTATTGGGCCATCTATGCCTCAAGAAACATAGGTCTATGTAAGAATCAACAAGAGACCACTAAAGAATAGTGTCTGGCCTCACCTAACCCACCTACAAGGAGATACCAATTACTACAAAATGTAGCATAGTAAATGTGGCCTCTTTCAATATAATTTGAGCATAAGAAAAAGGGTAGTGTTAGTATGTCTATGTGGGATTTTTTTTCTATCCTAAGACAAAAAAACTTGTTGCGAGTTTCCCTTTCAAATGTGGGTGTATCAAAAGAACTCCTAGGTAACCATGATAAAGTTGTACTTACTAATACCCTTCAGAATAGCAAGGAAAAACCAAATAAAGAGGTAAAACCACCACCATTTTATGTATCCCTAATAATAGGAGATAAGTTGGTTCATAATTGTATGATTGACTCAGGGGCCACTAGTTCTGTTATGCCTAAATAGATTGTATATAAATTGGGTATTGAGTACCAACCCCTCAAGAAAGGGCTAGTCTAGCTTGATTGGAAAACCATCAACATTGTAGGGGTTGTGAAGGACTTAACCCTTACTCAACATACATGCCCTAAATTTTCCATTCCACAAGATGTCCATGTGACTGACTTACCACCCTACTTCAATCTTTGTGTTTCAAGAGATTTCACTACCAAAATAGGTGCCTACCTATCATCAAATTGGTCACATATGTTGTTTAGAACAAGGTATGGAACCAAAGTGACCATTAAATCTGAGCGCATAGCAAAAGATTACATAGAACCATATGTAACTTGTGCTACCAATTCTAACTGTGTTATTTTTTACCATGATGATCATACTACCGACTAAGAGCCAAACACCCAAACAAAGGATATCCTAGATATTCTTTTCGATGAGTGGGGAACTAAAAGCATTGAAAATAACCCAAATAAGAGTTTGGAGGAGGTGGTACTCAGTTTATTTTTGGTTCACGAGCCAAATTATTTCATCCCCAATCTTCAAAAGGAATAAGAGCAACTACATGAACAACAACAAAATGAGGATTTTTTGATGGTTCAAGAAGTAGGCATGGATTTGGTGAGGTTGCCATGCTTGTATCCCTATAAGGTGAAAATTATTACTCAACTTTTCATTTCTCTTTTAGTTGTACTAATAACATAGTTGAATATGAAGGCCTTATATGAGGTTTAGAGTGGGCAAGGAAAAGGAAAATGAGCTACCTACAGGTGTCTATTGATAGTGAATTGATCATGAACTAGGTAAGAGGCTTGCATCTGACTAAAAATGATTTTCTCAAGTCATATAAACATAGGGTATGGGATATGATAGAAGAGTTTGATGCTTCAACTTGTTGTCCATACCTAGGAATCAAAAACAAACATGTTGATAAGTGTAGACACGGGCCAAATTAGCATTATGCATATTCATCCACTTAATAAATAAATCAAATGCATCACATCCATTCACCTAGTAAATCAGGTTCTTATCATCAAAAGCTCAATCATAGTTTAATTAAATAAATCAAGCTTTATTTAATTAAAATCTCAAACATGCATCTTCCATCCTTTTTTTTTTTAAATAAAACAAATATTTAAGTCTTAAAAGTCAAAATCATCTAATTAGCATTAAATCAGCATAATCATCATCTATTTAATCTAACCCTGATTAAATACTCACCCACTTGCATTCTCTAGATTTGGCCACTTGCACATGAAATTGCATTTAATTGATTTATCAAAATCTTTATTTTCAACTTGGCATAAAGGGAGAATATTCTCCAAGTTTGAATCTCCCCAAGTGGACATGTACACCCAACAGAGCATTTATGAGGCCTTACATGTCTCTTACATGTCCCCTTCCAAAGTCAAAATTAGCATTTATTGCCAATTTGAATTCAAATTTTCCCTCTCATGGGCACTCTTCCCAAATCTTGCACATCCATTGACCACTCATCACTTGACAAGTGGCCTTATCTTATTGGCTTGATCTTTGTCCCACATTGGTCCCTCTTCAACATTCAAGATTTGAAAATCTTAAATACAGCTTTCCATCTTTGAGCAAATCCTCCACAAACTTAACACAAGGTTACTCTCTTCATTTGAGATTTGATCTTGTCCATCTTATCATCATCATTTTAGCTATTAATCAAGGGTTGGGAAAGGGTCACTAGTACATGTGACACCAATCCAACATGGAATAGGTGATTATCTTGCTTTTGAAATGTCTTCTTTATGTTGTTTTTGTTACTTGTGGCATTTCCTTAGCATAGATATTTTATTTCATAGAGGTATTTGCAGATTTGTATGTTTAGACTAACCCTTCTAATGAGTATTTGAGGTTGGTCTTAAATAGAGATTAATCCAAAGAATCAAGAGATTTCATCTCCCACATTCTCGATCCTTGTTTTATGGTCCAAACTAGATCTCAATACAAGAAGAGTATGGAAGCCAACAAAGAAACACTCGCTTCAAGCAATCTTAAACAAACCAACCCGGAAATGAATCTAGAAGAATCAATCAATCCATTGACCCTCTCATCATCGCAAAATCTGCAAGGAGAAAACCAAGGAGAGGACCCTAATTTTGGAATGTCTCGTGAGGAAATGATAGAAATGCTCCAAAATCCGGATAATCATCGAATGATCAATGTCATGATGAGACTCAACCCTTCGTTGTACATGCTTGAACTAGCACAACAAGGGGCCAAGTTGCCTTCGGATTTTGATGTGAGTAGCATAGTGGAGACATCATTTCCACCAATCTCATCCACCCCCATCACACCCATCATCACATCCAACACAATTCCAAATCCACCACCACTACCACCAAAACCAAATGCGGCAAGACAATATGACATTGCGCTAAAAGCTCACCAGGCCTACCAAAAGGCCATCCAACAATATCTAGCCAAGCAACAAGCACGACGAGCTCGACAAGTGCAACAATCCTCTCAAGCTTCCCAAGCCTCTCAAACTACCCAACCAACACGAGCACAAACACAAAAGATGACAACTATTGAGAACAAAGATCAAGATCACTCCATCATTGAATACCTTGAAGTTGTGTCTATTCCATCCAATGATCAAATGAACATATGTCAAGAGTCACTTCTCAATCATGATCAAAATCCACCAACAATACCCAACAATGATCCAATTCCACAAATGTCAACATCATTTGACCCTATGGTTGAAGACCTTAGAAATCTCTCTACTGCAATTGTTGAAAACAATGTGCAAGATCTATCCATCAATAAAGATATGTTCACTTCATCCAACGAGGCATCGACCAGTGATCATGTTGAAAATGTATCTACATCACCTAATGAGGTAGAGGACATATCTCAAGAATTTATGCTAAAGCATGATCAAAATCTTTCACCAAGGTCTAGCAATGGTCCTTTCCAAGACATATTGACATCCTTCGACCTCATGATTGCCGATATTGAAGGAATCTTCAACTCGACACCTAATCCAAGTCCACTGAAAGATCACGAAGATATTAAGCCACTTTCCATGCATAATGAAGATATCCAAGAGCCATTTGTAAGCAGTCCATCCTTTGAAACTGACCCATGTCAAGAACTTGATCCAAAGAATGTTAAAAGCAACTTCGAAATTAATCAATATCAAGAATTTGTATCTTCAAGATACTACAATAATCTGATGGACACTCTCCTATCTATGCAAGATGATCATATCCATACTCCTCCATCTACCCATGAGATGCTTTCTTTGGATGGAAACATAGATGATCATTATTTAGAAAAGGATCCCTTTATTCCTAACATTATTGCACAAAAAGAGCAGATTATCAACTCCTACAGTCAAACGGAGTTGTCAACATCAGGATCGAATATGTCCCAAAATCAGATTGAGGAAATCATGAATAAAGATATCAAACATTATCCACTCAAGGAAGGAAATCATAAAAAACAGTATAATCCAGAATTAGCAGAGTAGTAAATGGAAATAATGT